>OVAF01003093.1:0-13428 GCA_900406245.1 Odontarrhena argentea
AGGGGTATACTTGCACCATAATTTTTTCATGGGTAAACTTGCAAAATTTTGTTAGTTTACGGGTTTTTTTGCACTAAACCCATAGTATAATCACACTTACATATATTAATAATAATCTTATAATAGTTTTTCCTAAAAACCGAAAACCCGAACGGTTTTACGGTTTTAAACCGAACCGAAACCGAAACCGAACGAATTTTAAAATGGTAACCAAACGGATTTATTGATAAAACCGAAACCGAACCGAAACACCTAATTACGGTTCGGTTCGGTTCGGTTTTATTCGGTTCGGTTTTTATGCCCACCCCTAGGTACCCGAACTCTTTCCCTTCACTCCTACTATCTTATATAATAAAATAAGGTTCCTTTTCACAACTATTCATGACAAGCTGACAAGTGTCCCTTTTTAATGTTTATTTATCTTTTTAGTCTTTCTCACTTCACTCATATTAGAAAAGTATCCATCAATTTATAATAATTACATCTTATATATATATTTCCATTCAAAACCATCTTAGTTTCACTTCTTTTTATTTGGTTTTGGTTATTTGACTACATATAAAATCTTACTCCATCTATTTCTTTTAAAGATAATTGATGATATCTTAAAATAATCTTGTATCGAATAGTCATAAGATACTTCTTGAATAATTCAAAATTTTTTAAAAAAATAATCATTTATATAATAATCTTAGACGGTTACGAAAAATCCATTAACTACAAATTGATCCATAATTAATAACAAATTATTAATAGATACTACTAAGTTGTAAAAATATAAAAACACACTTACTAAAATTTATAATTTATCTTCATTTTGAAATATTTATATCTCTATTACCACATATGAGTATATGACTAACAAAAGTATAATTTATTTTCTTTTGACATTTGATACATATATTTTTTACGCTATACAACTGAGAGATTTTGGATTTCATGTATTTTTAATTTTCAAACTGGATTAAATCACTTTTCAAATACGTAAAAAAAATTAAAATACTTATGTTGTATTCATTAAACATTATTTTGTTCAAACATGAGCAAAGAAAAAAAAAAACTATTTTTCTCACCTTTGAAAACACACCTAAAAAAACATGGTATATAAATAAATGAATTACATATTATATTATTAACTATATCATTATCTAAAATAAATATTTATACACAAGATTAGTATTCCACGCAACGCGTGGATCTTTATCAAGTTTTAGATAATTTAGTTTGTTGGTTGATTTTGAATATTTGGTTCAAGTTTGATTTTACGTTTGAGTTTACTTATCATTTGGCTTTAAGTTTTATTACTTATCATTTTGGTTCAACTTTATTTGTTATTTGAATCATGTATGGTGTTTGATTATCATTTGCTTATTCAAGTTTACTTATTTAAGTTTGGTGTTTGCATATTCAAGTGTAGTTGTGATTTTTTACATATTTAATTGTCATTTGGTTCAATGTTATTTATTACTTATTACTTAGCATTTGCATACAGCTTGAATATGTTTATTAGATTTTTTCCATCGATCATTTTGGTCTAAATACCCGAACCCGAACCGAACCCGAACCGTATCCGAATGTGTTTCGGATACCAAACCGGTTCTAAAAAAAAAAATTAAGAACCGAACCGAACCGAACCCGCATGGAACCGAATCGAACCCGAACCGGATATCTATAAAATACTAATTTAGTCTTAAATCCTAAATTCCAAAATACCCGAACCTGAATGGATCTTACCCGAACCCGAACGGGTACCCTAACGCCCAGGACTATACGAAAGTGTACTTTATTAAATCCGACTGCTTAGCTTGGTGTTTATCAAACATTATTGTATACCTGATAATTTATTTTTTCAGTTGTATATTCTGATCAAACAGTCAAATGTAATTTACAGAGACAAAAGAAGAAGAAAAGTATCTAATCTCTCATCTTAAAATGACCAAAATTGAATTTTACTTTGAATTCACAAGGGTGGAATTCAGAACCCAAACTCAAAATCATCTATACATGCAGCAGCGAAGGGGACGTCTCATAGTTCTGTGAGGCCTCATTAAGCAGAGCCCAAGCCCACAAGCTCCTCAACATTTCCGGTTTATTACTTAACCGGGAACGGATAAGCCATAATAAGAATCAAATTTGAACAGAATCTGATTTGAAAATCTAGAAGAAGTGATAAAGTGTCAAAGTGAAGATTTGACACAACTCAAGCGTGGATGTGATGTCCACTTACAATGTGGGGCTTGGTCTGAAAATTCCTTTCGACCACGTGTCGTCTCAGGGGGCTGTCAACGTGATTCCCACGCCGAAAGTGGAAAAAAAAAAAAAGTTTTAAGAATCTTAATAGTAATACTAATATATTACAATAATGTTTGTCATGTGGTCACCCTTAGATCTCTCCATAATCTTTTTCAATTGATCAAACAAAGCTTAAGTATACATCTGTACCCGGACATGCCTTGTCGATCTCTATCACTAACACATGCACACATATGTTCATGTATTCCGTGAACAATACTTAATTTTGACTACATACATTAATATCATTTGTACTACAATTGTTTCTTATCTTTTAGCGCAAACAAACTGATTTTTATTCACATACTTGTAAACAGAGTCGATTTTAAAATTTGAGATATTAAAACCGCCTTAATTTTTTTTTTTTTTTTTTACTCCAAAAAAGAATGTGGAAAAAAAAACACAGAAAGAATTTGAGCATGCAACTTTCAACAAAAGCATGATTGATAGATATTGCGTGATCTCAGAATCGTGTGACCGTCTCGAGTTTTATCATGTGATCTACGATAAAATGGGTTTTAAGAGTTTTTCTTTTATAATATATATATATATATGTATATATTTTAATAATATAAAAATAATGTTGAATTTGAAATATGTATCGTTAAAAATATTTTCTTTGTTAAAGATATATACTTTTGTTGTTGTAATTAAGTTTCTTTCATATTATTTCATACAAAGGGAAAAGTCGTTAAGAAAAATAAATAAAATCATAAACTTAATTAATTAAGAGAACTATCCAACAAAACTTTTTGGCTAGTAACTCCAAAAAATCTTGAACAGGGGGCCATATATATGATCTGAACATAGTTTATATCAATCATATATAAATGTATGTGAGTTAAACTTGTCTAAATGCATTTTATCTTAACTCTCTCTTTTTGTTGAGGCTTCAACTTCAAGCAATGCTGAATCCATAATGGATCCAAATTAGAAGTCAGATCTGATCCTCTTATCGTTCGATATTTTATATATATATACACATATATATACATAGATATGACAGTAATTTTGGAGAAGATAATGTTGGACCAATAAAATCATAAATCAATTAAGCTTCATAAGCTAAACAATTGATAAGATTAAATTGGTAAAATGTGAATAAAAATAACATGTCAATGAGAAATTATAAAATTTCATATTCATTACATGATCAATGCATGAGAAAGAATGAGATTCAATATCATTACACATAGTCAAACATGATAAATGAGGATAATTCATTACATGGTCAACATGGCTTTAAAGCAAATTCATGAACATACAAGTCAAAGATGATATTCATTACATGGTCAACATGACCATAATGTCTCTTGATTTTGTGATTCTTTTTGCTAGGATGAAAAGACTATATATATAGCTACTTTCCTCTCATTGCAATGGAAGACAATGATGGTCTCACACAACTAATGTTGAGAGAAAACTTTCACATACAAAATTCTCTAACAATCTTCCATCTCTCTTTTCTGTGTAGTCTCGAGAGTATAGCGTAGATACTTAGTTCGCAGATTCTATAAGTCGAGTGTTGCGACTATAGTCTCGTACAATTTTATCCTGGGATTCAGAATCTCAACAAAACCGCCACACTGCGGGAGATTTAATGAATTAAGGAGAGAGATCATATCTCGACTTTGTACATGTTTTAATCGGTTTTCGGAAACACGTTTAATTTTTTATCTCCTCAATTCGCTATTTTCACAATCCGGTTTTTTTTGTTCCAACAGATAATACATAATAAAAAGGAAAAAAGAATGCATGTTCTTCGAGAGAATAATACTATACAATTATTTGTAATATCCGTCTACTCGTAAAACTGAACTACGTTCGCGATTTATTTTTCAGAAAATCTTAACTATTATTGAACTGACAATTGAACAAAAACAAGCTCATTTTAAAAAAAAACTCAACATAGTTGTTCAAATGTAGAATTTACAAACATATAAATGTTTTCCAGAAATAAAGTTGTATATAATTGAGCTCCATCACAATTAATGACTTAAATTCTCCCTTTTGGGGCATTATTGGGATATGTCCCCCAAGTCCAATGAAGACCTCGAGTCTAGTTGCTAGGTGATAAAATAAAAATATAAGTATTGAAAAGGAAAAAATATAACAAAAAAACCAAAAATAATCTATGATTGATGGTGCTATTGTGTGTAAGTTACCTAATAAGGAAAATTGTCAAGAAAGGAATAACGGAAGCGCATTTCCTTATTCGGAATTATTCGCTAAAATATATTGTTTATTTTTATTTTTGTATGTGGTATACATTATTCCTCTTGACAGGGCAAAAAAACTAATTTGATTCTACGCTCTAGTGCTCAACACATCATCATAAATTCGCACTCCCAGCCAATGGATCATCTTGTCGTGGATTCGTTAATAACGATAAAAGTATCAATATGTGTACGTAGGTAAATAAGAAATTACAACAGAAAAAGGGAAAAAAGGGGCAAAAAAATCAAACAAATTTTGAGGATCGACATTTTCATTTAATTTTGTATATATTTTCATACAAAAACTTAATTTTGGATGTATTCATATACGAATCCAACTTTTATAGCATTAACATATACGAACTCGGCCATTTGTTAACCGCATAAACAAAAAAATATTTTTTTTTTACAATTTAAAAGAGGGTTCAGATAGAAGTGTGGTTTGAGATCGATACTTCTAATTCGTGTTTGAGACTACAAACTCCTGATCCAAAAAATTATATTAGCTAACCAAATAAATTTAGGTGTTAGCGAATATAATTTTTTGGTTAATTATACTCCCTCCGTTCCATAAAGATAATTTTCCGAGGGATTTCACACAGATTAAGAAAACAATTAATATTACACAGTTTTTCGGTATTTCACATTTTTCAATAAATCTAAACCAATAGTGTTGCTTAAAACGCAATTATTACGTCTTGGAATTACCAATTATGCATTGGAACGTGAGAAAATCCATCTTTATGGAACGTAATTTTTTTCTAGAAAAATCATCTTTGTGGAACGGAGGGAGTATATGTCAATACGATTCTTAAATTTTATTTACATAAATATATATCATCAAATAGTTCAAGAGAGACTTTGAAAGGTGAAAAGAAGTAGCAAACTGTGGTTACAGGTAACAAAAAAAGAGTGTAGTAAAGAAAAAGTACCAAGCAACTAGAACCCTAAGAAAATACAATAAAGATAAATGTAATTTGGAAAATTTAACACAGAATTATTCATTCTATTTGTGCATTATATATTTATATTTCAGTGTCAGATTCTAAGAATGGTCATCTTGTTCATATTTTAGGTTAATTCTCGCCCCACTCTCGTTAATGAAAATTAGTATTACGTTTGGCTTGTTTCATATCAGAGATTCTTGGTATTTTTTTGCTAAAATATATACTAGTGGTAGCAGTTTAAATACCGCGGAAGATAATACGACAATAATATTAATACATATATATAATTTGAGAGCAAGATTCTTATGCTAGTTAAAATACCAATGATGATACGACAATAATACATATAATTTGATAGAAAGATTCGGTCCTAATTATATTTTAGTTTGTGACGGTAGCAAAGACGAATCTGATGGAGGAAATGTTACTGGAAGCATATTATCGCATAAAATTAAAAAAATGTACTTTGAAAAAAGCATGCATGCTTTAAGATGCTTTAGCGCGCCGTATTAAATATATTGGAGGTGGCTGTACTTTTTCATGATGAGTCTCTGTTGGTTTGTAATTGGTCGATCTAATGCATTATTCCACTATATTATATTAAAGAAACAAAAGTAAATCTGTATGCTCTGCTCCAAAATTGTCAAGTCAATCAAATCAGATATATTGTTCTGATATGTGGGTTAATTAAACTCAAATGTCTTTTTTCAAAGTTAATTAACCCCTAATTTATTCCAAAGTTTTTGGACCACTAGTTAAAGTTGTGCATTGCTAGTATATGTTGTTCACATTGAACCCATATATATATATATATATATATATATATATATATATAAATAATTTGGTATATTCCATAAGTAATTAACATGCCACCAATTGGTGCCTATTGTGTGGTATTATCTTTTTTTTTTTTTTTAGTTGTTAAACGCATATTTGTGATCTTATAAATTTATAAGGGGAATTGGCATGGATGACACACTTTTTAATCCTAATATGCCTAACTAACCCACCCCCTTCAAAACAAAATTTTTAACCTCTTACCCAAAAAATCAAGACCATTCCATCCCCACTTTTCTATTTAATTACTTCCATGCCACTCTGAAACATAGGTACCACATGTCTCTCTCTCTTTCGACTAACCCAATTAAATCCTTTTCATTATCTCTCTGTTATTCTCCCACAACCTTTCATCTTCAACCCATATTTTCTTCTCCTGATTTTCATAACCTTCTCTTTCTTCTCTATACATGCCGTAAACCAATTTCCCGCTGCCGAATCTTCGTCGGCTTCCTCCACCGTACTACTTTTCCCAACAATTTCCTTCACCGTGTACATAAATCCACAATTACCTCTGCAACTTCTCCCCCAATTCAACCCAGTTCACCGATTCCCCTACTATGTCCTCTCGGTTCACACTCATTAATACAAGCTAAGCCTCAATTTCAATTTTTTTTTTTTGTCATTTTTGCATATTTAGGAATGATTTTGGGTTAGAACAATATTAGGGTTTTTGTCAACTCAATTTTTGGGGCTTTTCATTATATAATTCACTTTTTATGATATATGTATTCGACTTGGGTATGCTGAAAACTTTCCAATTTTGCCTTTATGTGATCTTGCTTTGTCGTTGCTTTGTCGTTATCTAGTATCCTTTTTAAATATCTCAATTCATGTGGTCTTTATTCGTCTTCTTTGTCTCTTATGACTACTTCCGTGTTGATATGTGTTATTACTTATCGATCTTTACAAATTGTCAGATTGTTGCTATATACTTTGTATTGTTCCTGTCAATATTATTCAAGTTACTTTGCATTGTTGTTGTCTATGCTATGTTTTTCATTTTATACGTTATCTACTGCCTTATTCTTATAAATCTACGACTATTCCCTTCATTTCTCATATCATCCTCTTTTTTTTTCTTCAGAATAATGGTTGATCAACATCTTCTTGTTTATGGAACTTCAAGCTGATAAATGCAGGCCCCTTACTACATCTATCACCGAAGGGCATACCATCTGCCCCAATCTCGTTTGAACTATATCTTCTATGTGTATTGCGCTCTTTCTACGTTAGTTGTGTAACATTTTCTTTTGTAGATATCTTTTGTTTCTGTAACGACTTTTGTATAATCACACTACGACACATTTTACTATTTATGTCTTATTCCAACAACATGGATAACGTCTTCTCGTTTACTATATCAACAACTATTTTTCATTATTTATGTTGATTAACGCTGTCAACTATTAATCTATTACCTTAATTATTTTAATAATCGCATGAATGTTAATAATAACATTATTGTTATTTATGGAAATACTAAAGCGTTTAGTATTCCACCTTAGGGTTTAGTATTCCACCTTAGGGTTTAGTATTCCCCCTTAGGGTTTAATATTCCCCCTTAGGATATATTAATCACCATTAGGGTTTATTATCAACCTTTTAGGGTTTAGTATTCCTCAGTAACCGTAGTATGAGTGTTGTGCATATTAACATATATAACTATTTATTGCTAGTTATGTTTGGTTGTTTCTAAGAACATTGTTACTTATGGCGTTAGGACAATAACCCATATGGTTTAGTCACCACACAAGGGTTCATTATTCACCCATATTAGGGTTTAGTAATCCATAATTAGGGTATAGTTTCCCTAATTACTGAATTCTTATACAAAAAGTACTGTAAATCAATATGTTTGGGTTTACTAATCCATAATTAGGGTATAGTTTCCCTAATTAATGTCTTGTTATACAAGAAGTACTGTAAATAAATATGTTTGGGTTTAGTAATCCATAATTAGGGTATAGTTTCCCTAAATAGTGTCTTGTTATACAAAAAGTACTGTAAATCAATATGTTTGGGTTTAGTAATCCATAATTAGGGTATAGTTTCCCTAATTACTGAGTTCTTATACAAAAAGTACTGTAAATCATTATGTTTGGGTTTAGTAATCCATAATTAGGGTATAGTTTCCCTAATTACTGAGTTCTTATACAAAAAGTACTGTAAATCAATATGTTTGGGTTTAGTAATTCATAATTAGGGTATAGTTTCCCTAATTAATGTCTTGTTATACAAGAAGTACTGTAAATAAATATGTTTGGGTTTAGTAATCCATAATTAGGGTATAGTTTTTCCTAATTAATGTCTTGTTATACAAGAAGTACTGTAAATAAATATGTTTGAGTTTAGTAATCCATAATTAGGGTATAGTTTCTCTAATTACTGAGTTTTTATACAAAAAGTACTAGTAATCTATTACGTTGTTTATCGCTTTATCCTATGTAATTCATGTTCTGTTCTCTTTATTAATTATATTAACGAACATTTTCCTTTGTTTATGTTAACTATTCGGCCCAATATGTTTTCCGAAAAGTTTTACAGCCCACTACTATTCATCTTCTTCAACGAAGGCTAGTCTGCGGTGTATTTCTTCTTCTTCAAGGAGGCTAACTTCATCTTCTTTTACAGACAATATTTGTGAGTGGGGTCACTGAGTGTCAGAGTAACTCAAGTTCTTTTTCAGGGGTAAAATGATCATACTTGGGTTAGTTTCTTAATTAAAACAAGGGTGAGTTAGTTAGGCATATTATGTTTATGGTTTGAGTTGTCTGTGCCAATCACCCAATTTATAATTATAACTATTATATGTATAAATAAATATGCATAAAACATAAACTTAATGACTGACCAAAAAAAAAAACATAAACTTAATGAATATGCAGATTCTATATAACGTCGGAATACATGTTTCATAAGTTTTGATTATTTAATTAGGACTAATTTTTTTATTTTGACAACAGTTCAACAAATATTGCATTAAAGTGGGTTCAAATTCAAATGGTGACACAATGACAGCACCTAACACAAATTACTATGCTACAAAGCCTTTGTCTTATTAGGACTAATATTGGTAAATTATACTATTTGATAAAACAATATGTATTTTATGTAATAAGCAAAAGTGAGCAATGACTTTGAAAAGAAACCAAGTAGTACAAGTCGGCATCTAAATAGGTAGATTGCATTTCACGTGGTTAGAAAACAGAACAATCTTTATCAATAATTCCATCATGACACAGATTTGTGTTTATCTCTTCCTTTTTCTTTTTAAATTCCCTTCTCACTCTCTCACACATTGTGGCTATAAAAAGCCCCGACAGGTCTCAGTTTCTTCCCACATCCAAAGATAGAAATATGTAAATGTATTTAGTACTTAATTAAGAGTCTAGAGTCTTTTTCTTTTTTTTGCTACCGGTTCGTAATTCTCTTATAAAACAATGGTATATATGTATATACATACATGTTTGTAGATTTATAAGCTAAGATTGTTGAGTATGGTAACATGGGCCGATCAGAAGGTAAGGAGAGGTGACAGAAGAGAGTGAGCACACATGGTGGCTTTCTTGCATGCTTTTATTTTGAAATTAGGGTTCCATGCTTGAAGCTATGTGTGCTCACTCTCTCTCTGTCACCCCTTCTCTCTCTATAATATATATATATATATATATGGTTTCTATATATAATTATTGTTGATAAAGATCTATAATTTGTTTTCTTGTTGATAAAAAGATCTATAATTTGTTTTCTTATTATCCTTTTAGGTTTTAGTCATATATTATCATCAAAGGGATCAAAGAAGTCTAAGGTATGAGTACTACTTATGCCCAATATCCGTTTTTCATTGCCTGATTAGTTTTTTTTTTTTTTTTCTTTTTGCATTTAAGAAGATAGTTTATATCAAATCATTTGTTCTGAATTGTAATTTGTAAAAAAATTTCATTATATCTTATACCATATGATGTTCTCCGAGTATGTTCATTGAGATTTGTTTTTCGTTTTCCCATTTTATGTTATAAAAGTAGATGTATGCAGGGTTTAAGAAAGACTCTATATAATTTTAGAGACAAGACAAGGGCACATCTAAGACAAAGAAGCAAAAATACAATTTATGATGTATTTATTCATGTATAACTATGTATCATGTGCCTTTTTCTGTTTAATGATTGTATGTAGAGAAATTTCAATTGTTAAATTAAAAGACTATGCACTTAATTAGACCAACTTAAACAAATGCCGACAGCCTAACATATCACTTTTAAGCAGCCAATCAAGTCTCGTATATTATATACTCAACTACTACAAAAAGATAAAGAGATTCTAGAAAGTTTGATGAGAATCTTGTTATTGTTAGTGTTTTGCAAAATGGCTCCTACTTCATATAATCATATGTCATATAGATACATTAAATATAGACAATTTGGCTTATAATCGATTGGAGATATATGAGATATAGTTTATAGCTTGTACGTAATTATTATCTTTATGATGTAGTGATAGCTTGTATGTAACCATCTTTGTGGTGTAGTGATATATATTTTTAGTGAACATATAGGCTTCAAATTAATTTCAAACCAATTGCAATAAATGGAATAAATATATAGGCTTCAAATTTAAACCAATTGCGAATAAGTTAAATGTTCCATATATGTATCACATGCACTAATCTATAAATCTCCAAATTACCGATGTAGATAAAATATCTCACATCAATAATATAGTAGAACCATTCGCCATTATATATAGATTATGTATATAATAATTTCTTGTTCAAAAATATTCTAGAATTAATAGTGAATTAAGATATATAATTAACACATATAATTGGTCAATAATTTTTTTTAAAAAAAAATCTCAGATATACGAAAACTATAAAGGAATATGACAACTTTGATAGACTCACAAACTCACTACCAGAATTCTCAGTTTTTTTTGTGTGTGTAGTTTTGCTAGTGTGAGGTGAAAGCATTCATTAATATATTCACTTCATTTTTTTTCTTTCTTGATAATAAAAACTTCAGTAATTCAGTTCATTCCTCGTAGGTTAAAGAATCGGTCTAGCACTTGATTCTTGCTATCTAATAGATTAACCGGCCCCTAAACATCCACTTTAAAGAATCTTGACATGCAAAAAAATGCGAGATTACGCGATGGGACTAGACCGATGTG
Organism: Odontarrhena argentea; assembly: GCA_900406245.1. Taxonomy (NCBI): domain Eukaryota; kingdom Viridiplantae; phylum Streptophyta; class Magnoliopsida; order Brassicales; family Brassicaceae; genus Odontarrhena; species Odontarrhena argentea. The sequence continues at coordinate 11,465 of OVAF01003093.1, forward strand.
AGTTAATTTGTTGAACAACTATCATTATTGTTGTCAAGTGGTTCTTGGTCTAGTGGTACTTGAGATTTACTCAAAGTTACTAGTTCGAGTTCACTTGGGAGGAGTGATTTACATGTATGTTTGTCTTTGGCACCTGGAAGGTGATGTGATGATAATGGGAACCCACACCAACATGAATAATTATACATCAGCGACAACTAACACCTAACCAATAACTGAGAGCCAATAGTTCAACTGACAGGAATCTTAAATAAAGTTTAGAAACCGCTAGTTTGAGAATGAGACCATGCATATAATATGTTCTCGCTCCGGACTATACATGTACATGCGCCGGGTTACACAGCCTCTTAGTTCTTCCCAAAAAAGAGCAAAAGAAACAGCTAACAAAAATAATCGACCTGTAGGGCAAGAAAAAATGTGGATGCGGACAAGATTCCCGAACGGAGATTCTTATAGGATATGATACCAAACGGATAAGCCATATATATACCGATAATCGAATTTCCTCTGATTGAAAATCTAGAACAAGGCCTAAAGTGATCTGATGACACAGCATGGTTCTGATGTCCACTTACAAAATGGTGTTAGTCATCACCACGTGTCTCCTCAGGCTTTGTCCACGTGAATTCCAAACCCGAAAGTGGGAAAGCCTGAGTTTGAGAATCTTATTAGTGCATGGTTTTATAATAATGTTTTGTGTGGTGATTACAAACTTTCTGAATTGATCAAACAAAGCTAAGTTTACACATCTGTACCACCACACACTTAGATTTCTACATTAGAGAAGCTAAGAATTAGGACTCTCATTTGTCCCACAAACATGCCTTGTCGATCTCTAACACCAACACCGAAGCAATAGACATGGTAATTAACTGGTACTTATATTTTCAGTAAACACATGCATTATCATTGCAATACAACTCTTAAATTATATAAAATTATTTTTGTTTTGACGGCATATATATATATAATGTATATATCTATCTTAGAAGTGTTTTGGTCTAAAACACACACAAAAAAAAAAACTAACTTAGAAGTGTCTTAAATAACTGCATTTTATCTTATCTCTCTTTTACTTCTTTTTTTGTTTCCCTTTTTGTTGAGGCTTCAACTTCAAGCAATACTGAATTCATAATGGATCCAAATTAGAAGTCAGAGTGAATTTGTCCCACAAAATCTGATGCCCTTATCGTTACATATTTACAGTTTTTTTTTGTTTTTTTTTTTTGGGCAATACACATATGTATTTATTCAATTGTGGAGAAGAATATATAAACACACGTTAGGTACTTAGTTTTCCAATTCCTATAGTTCATTAATGTTCCTTAAATGTAGAATTTTTACCATATATTAAAAAATGTAAAAATTATTATTTTGATTAATTTCCATTCACTTGTAAATTTTAAATAATAAGATTTATTTTTTTACAAAAATGATTTGTTTCTTAAATTCATCAGTTTACAAACATTAATAGACAAAAAAAAACATAAATACAAAAAGGCATAACAAAAACCAGCTAAAGTTTAACAAAAGGTAAAATAAAAATAAAACCAACCTAAAAAAAACTCCTAAAGAAGGGAAAGAAAACCAAAAAGATCTGTTTATTGTGTGTGAATTGCCCAAAAAGGCAAGTTGTCAAGAGAGGTTGTAACATATGTGCATTTCCATATTCGGAATTATAAATAAGATTTTTTTTTTAATTATTTATTTCTTATATGTAGTATATATTCTTCCTCTTTAACAGCAAAGAAAAACCTAACTCTTTTCTTCTAACCCTGATCACTGTATATATGTCTCATGTCTGTATGTATGCACCCACCAATGCTACAGTACACATCCTCTCACATTCGCATTCTCATTGTGTGTTTTAATCTCTTTTTTAATATGAATTAGAGAAAAAAGATATATGTGTGGGCTGGGCTTAGCACAGCCCACTTCCCATTTCTCCACCGCGATTTTAAGCC
>OVAF01003094.1:0-13427 GCA_900406245.1 Odontarrhena argentea
ACAATTGCATCTCTGTGCACTTGCAGTGTTTATTGGGTAAAACTAGATCCCTATCATGAAGCAGCCTTGATCACTTCTCTACTCACAACCTCTACTTTCACTTCTTCCATATCGTCTCTTCTTTCCAAATCTCCAAAAGTCAACACGTAACTTGGCTTGAGTTTAGAGGAGAGATACAATGGATCTGCTTATGAGTTATGACAAAACTCATTAATAATAATATAAGATGGAAATTCACGTACAAAATGTATGAATTCGTGCAACAAGCGGAATTTTCTATGGTTTTGTCTATGAAAATCAATTGAATGTTATAGGACGATCGCTAATTGATTACATAGTCGTCACCGGGTTTTGCTTATATTTTGGGTGCCATATGCTAATATATATATAGAGCAATTATTAGACTACTAATATTAAAGTAATAATGCAATGAGATATATATATAAAGCATGCACAGCTGTTCAAGTGGTTTCCCTTATTTGGGCTTAGTATCCTCTTATTCCTCTAGAGGCTTTGGTTTTTTTTCTCAGTTTCCTTTGGTGATTTAATTTTCTCGTGTTTGGTCTGCAAAATCGATACAGTTGCAGTTTTTCTGGGTTTGGTTCTTCGTTTTGATGTCGGTTGCAATTGAAAGAGCCCTCATGGCTATGTCTTTGGAGGAGGAAGATGAGCCTTTCGAGATGCCAGATCTCCCGAAGTATTCTTCAGCCGAGAGGAATCGTCTGAGCATAGTAGGTCGTCTCTTAAATCCGGATAAACAGAAGATGTCTAGTCTTATCCTAGATATGCCGCGAAAGTGGAAGATCTATGGTAGAACTAGAGGTATTGCTTTGTCTAAGGAACGATTTCAGTTCATCTTTGAACTTGAATCAGATATGGAAGAAATCCTTCGTGTTGGAGTTCATACTTTCAACGAGTGGGGGCTTGCCATAGATAGATGGGTCGAGTTTCCACCAGCTGATTACCTTCAGTTTGTGCCTGCTTGGATCCAGATCAGGAACATCCCAATAAATCATCGAAGACAACGAGCTTTGATGGATTTGGCTGATATCATTGGGGCGGTTATTTATCTTGCTTTCGATCCGGAAAAAGCTCAGAGCCTGGATTTTGTGCGGGCTCAGGTGAGGTTTGATGTGTCTCGACCGCTAAAGAAGTTCAAAGAAGTTCGGTTGCCTTGTGGAGGTCTTCAGGAGGTCTCCTTTCACTTTGAAAGATTTCAGAAACGCTGCTACACTTGTCAAAGGCTTTCTCATAATCAAGTATTGTGTCCTTTGAGACAGTTGAGACTGGAAAGGGAGGCTTTGCTGAAAGCTGGTCAGCCTTTATCTGCTAAACCAGTTATAGAAACTTTTCTGAAACAATCTGATCCGTTGTTTGGAGTCTTAGAAGAAAAGCAAGTTGGAATCAATCCAAAAACTGGAAGACAGAGGATTGCTCCAGATGTTTTGGAAGGGATGCGGCAATATTTATTAGTTGCCAAGGGGGAAGAGAGGCTGATTAGAGAAGATAGAATCAAAGTTTCTTTGAAGTCCATTGAGAAAAATTCAGAAGCTCAGAAATCTAGCCTGAGTTTGGAGAAATCTCCAATCATCATTAAGGATTTGGAGAAAGATAGGGGAAGGGTATTTGATTACTCTTTGAAGGAAAGCTTACACAAGGAAAAAGAAGATAAGGTTTTGGTGTTGGGCAGACAAGAAACAGAGCAGTCTATGGGAGAGAGATCCTTGCAGAAAGCTAAACTTGGGCTTCTTGATGCCACTCTTTCAGAAGCTAGCAGCTCTAATTACCTTGGTAGAACTCAAGGTGTTTCCTCAGATTTCAGAGTTGGTTCCCATGGAACTAGTTCTGCTGGGACACCTTTCAAGAGGTCTAGACCAAGGAAAAGGCCTTATAAAAGTAGAAAGAAATATGTTGCCAGAACAGAAGGTTTGGAGCCAGGGATTATTGAGCTTAAATCAGGGAAGGAAATAGGTGGTCAGAGTAAGAGGAAGTGGTCTGAGGAAGCCGATACAAATCAGATGTCAAGAAAGAGACATCAATCTGAGGTGGTCCCAAAGGAGGGACTGCCTGTGGATCAATGAGCATCTTGAGCTGGAATTGTCAAGGTCTAGGACGGTCTTGGGACTTGACAATTCCACGTCTCATGGAAATGCGTAAAAAACATTTTCCTGAGATTCTGTTTCTTATGGAAACCAAAAACTGTAGAAATGTGGTGGTAGATTTACAAGTTTGGCTGGGGTATGATAGGGTTTACACAGTGGAACCAGTAGGAAAGAGTGGAGGGCTAGCTTTGTTTTGGAAAAGTTCAGTGTCTGTGGACTTTCTGTTTGTGAATAAAAATTTGCTGGATTGCCAGGTACAGTTTGGTGATTTCCAGTTTTTTGCTTCTTTTGTGTATGGGGATCCTGTGGTCAAGCTTAGACCTATTCTGTGGGAAAGATTCTTAAGGATAGGGGCAGTGAGACAAGGAGGTTGGTGTCTAATGGGGGATTTCAATGATGTACTACATCATGGAGAAAAAATGGGTGGTCCTGCCAGAAGAGATGATTATTTTGAGAATTTTGTGAACATGGTCAAGGGTTGCAAGATGATGGAATTGCCAAGCAGAGGAAATGGTTTTACATGGGCAGGGAAAAGGTATGATTGGTGGATCCAATGCAAACTTGATAGGTGTTTTGGGAATCCAGATTGGTTTAAGATGTTTCCTGTTTCTAATGAGCTTTTCCTGGAAAAGCGGGGCTCGGATCACAGGCCAGTTTTAGTGAATTTGTTAAATTCACAAGAAACCTATAAAGGTAACTTCAAATTTGATCAGAGACTACTTAAGGAGCCAGAGGTGGAAGCTGTAATCAGACAAAGATGGGAAGCTGATGTTTACAGAGGTGGAAATACAGTGGCTGACAAGATCAGACTTTGTAGAAAAGCTTTGAGTAGATGGAAAAGTGAAAACTTTATGCATTCGGGAGACAAGATTCAGATTCTTCAGGGTTCATTGGAGGAAGAAGAGTCTTCTGCTTTTCCGGCTCATGAAAAAGTTCTGGATCTAAAGTTCTGTTTGATTAAAGCCTATAGGGAGGAAGTGTCGTACTGGAAACAAAAGAGTAGGGAAAAGTGGTTAAAGGATGGGGATGGTAATACTAAATACTTTCATGCATCTGTAAAAGATAACAGATCAAGAATTTCATTGGAGAAATTAGTGGATGATTCAGGCCAAGTTCACACTGCTGAAGGTTCCAAAGGAGAAGTGGCTTGTTCTTATTTCACAAATCTGTTCACCTCAGAAAATCCACAAGGTTTTGATGATATCTTCAGAGATTTTATTCCCAGAATCTCTCAAAGGGAAAACAATTTGTTAATCGATCCAAGATTCTGAGGTAAAATCAGCAGTTTTCTCAGTCAAAGGTTCTAGCTCTCCAGGTCCAGATGGTATGACTGCTCATTTCTTTCAACATTATTGGAGCATCGTTGGTGGTCAGGTTACTAAAGAAGTGCAGCTGTTCTTTTCAGATGGAATTTTGCCTAAGGAATGGAATTTTACCCATATCTGTTTAATACCGAAGAAACCAGGGGCTAGTTCAATGGGGGATTTGAGGCCCATTAGTCTGTGCTCAGTTCTTTATAAAGTTATTTCAAAGATCTTGGTAGCCAGACTAAAGCCTCTCCTTCCAGGTTTGATTTCTCCTAATCAGTCAGCTTTTGTTTCTGATAGGTTGATCACAGACAACATTTCCATTGCCCATGAATTGGTCCACAGTCTTAGAACTATTCCTCACATTGCTGCAGGTTATATGGCAGTAAAGTCAGATATGTCCAAGGCTTATGACAGGGTTGAGTGGAGTTTCTTAGAAGCATTACTGAAGGCTATGGGGTTTCATCAGAAGTGGATCTCATGGGTCATGATGTGTGTGACCACTGTCACTTTTTCAGTTTTGATTAATGGTCAACCTCAAGGTTTGGTGGTTCCAGGAAGAGGTTTGAGACAAGGTGACCCTCTTTCTCCTTTCCTGTTTGTGTTATGTACTGAAGCTTTATCACATATGTTGAATCAAGCTCAAGCTTTGGGGAGTTTGGATGGAATCAGGTTCTCAATGGAGGGTCCAGTTGTTCATCATCTCTTGTTTGCAGATGACAGTCTTTTTCTCTGTAAGGCTACAGTGGAGGATTGTGCTCATCTTAAAGGTATTTTGGGGAGATATGAAAAGGTATCTGGACAAACTGTCAATCCCTCAAAGTCTTCTATTACTTTTGGTAGTAAGGTGGAAGAGACAAGGAAAGGTGACATCAAAAACATCCTGGAGATTCAAAATGAAGGAGGAGCTGGAACATATTTGGGGTTGCCAGAATGTTTTAGTGGTTCAAAAATAGAGATGCTTCAATTTTTGCGAGAAAGGCTTAAAGGAAGAGTTTCAGGATGGTTTGCCAAGTCCTTGTCCTTAGGAGGTAAAGAGGTGCTTTTGAAAGCTGTGGCTATGGCCATGCCAGTCCACGCAATGTCTTGTTTTAAACTGCCAAAGGGTACTTGTGCGTCTCTAGCTGGAGCAATGGCGGATTTCTGGTGGAATTCCTTGGAGGAAAAGAGAAAAATTCATTGGATTAGCTGGGAAAAGCTGAGTGTTTCTAAAGAATTGGGAGGCTTGGGTTTCAGAGATATTGAATGTTTTAATCAGGCATTACTGGGTAAACAAGCTTGGAGGGTCCTTCAATTTCCAGATAGTCTTTTTGCCAGCATTCTAAAAAGTAGGTATTTTGAACTTTCAGACTTTCTGGTTGCTCCCCTAGGGTCTAGGCCTTCTTTTGCTTGGAAAAGCATTCTACATGGTAGAGATCTTCTGGTGAAAGGGTTAACAAAAAGAATTGGTAATGGGAAGTCAATTAGAGTATGGTGTGACCCTTGGTTAAGAGAAGACAGAGACAGAATTCCCTTAATGAAGAACATAATGGTGGATTTGAATCTAATGGTCAAGGATTTGATTGATCCTGGAATTAGGAGCTGGAATATGGATAAGCTCAGGGAGGAATTTTTTCAGAGGGACATTGACATCATTACTTCTATGAAGCCTGTGATTTCAAAAGAGGATTACTGGGTCTGGGATCACACAATCAGTGGAGAGTACTCAGTGAAAACAGGGTATGAGGTGGCCAATGGGGAAAAAAATGGAGTTTTGTTACAGGAAGCTGCTGCCTTACCATCCTTGAATGGTTTGAAAACTGACATTTGGTCTTTTATTTGTCCTCTGAAGATCAAGAATTTTATCTGGAAAGCTGTGAGTGGGGCCATACCAGTTGTGGACAAATTATTGTCGAGAGGAGTAAAATTAGATTCCAGATGCCAAGCGTGTGGCTTAGAAGGTGAATCCATTAACCACGTCTTGTTCATGTGTACAGTGGCTCGTCAGTCCTGGGCTCTCTCAAACATCCCTTCTCCTCAACAAGATTACAATCCAGATTCTGTTTTTGACAATCTCTTCCATATCATTTTGATGTCAAGGAACAAAGACATTCCACTTGAGGTAAGAAGAACCATCCCATGGATTCTTTGGAGAATTTGGAAAAATAGGAATTTGTTGCTGTTTGAAAACAGAGTTTTTACTCTCCTTGAGTCTAGGGATAAAATTGTGGAAGAAACTGAGCTTTGGTTTTTGGCACAGCAAGTGGAATCTCATTCTCTTGTTGTTCGGGCTGAGATTTCTCCTTCTCCTAGTAATTGTTGGTCAGCTCCTCCCTTGGATTGGTTTAAATGTAATGTGGGAATTTCTTGGTCCAAGAAGGATAAAACTGGTGGAGGAGCTTGGATTTTAAGGAATCACTTGGGAGTAGTCTTGCTGCATAGTAGGAGATCCTTTACAGGATTGAAAAGCTTGGGGGAGACAAAGCTTGCGGTTATTGTTTGGGCAGTCCAGAGTATGGCAGTTCATTGCCCTGACAATATCATCATTGCTGCACAAGCTCCCGAGGTTCTTGGTGCTGTCTTGAGACCACCCGCATGGCCTTCCTTCTCTTTTGAAGGGGATAAGTTGCTGTTGGCTTTGAATGGTTTGGTGTGTTGGAAACTTGAATGTGAAAATCTAGCAAAAAATAGAGGTGCGCATCTCATTGCGTTGAGCGTCACTAAAGAAGACCGTTGGCAATCTTACGTGGCCACGGGAGGCCCTAGTTGGCTAAAGGACACTCTTGACAGTGAGAGGCGGTTATCCTCTGTTTAAAGTGCTCACCATTTTTTGTAGTGTAATTTCCTTGGTGCTTTCACCTTGTGGTTCCTCTCCCATTGGGAGTAGTGGTAGCCCATTTTTTGGTTTAAAGGGTTGAATACTCCTGTGTATTCTATCTTGTATCCCACCTTGTATAGTGTGTTTGGTTTATATAAAGTTTATGATTCAGAGAAAAAAAAAATATATATAAAGCATGCAATAGACGACTAATTCAAACACAAATGATTATAAAAAATACGGTCGGACGGGTCGGTCAAGGAGGTAAAAAGTCTGTTCTAAGCTTTTTTCCATTTTTTTTTTTTTTTTTTAGAAAACTAAACAGGTAGATCCTTAGAGCATGATTAATGGTGATCCTCTAATGGGGATCTTTTGATTAAACAAATAATAATTATATTAATTAATTATTGTAATGATCCCTTAAGAGTTTTTTTGTGATAATCTCTTGTAATGGTGATCCCCTAATGGGGATCTTTAGGCATAATATAATAATTTTATTTTAATCTATTAACTATTATTTATTTTACACAATTATATAATTAAATTAGTTACTTCTAGTTTAAAGTTACGTAAATATACAATAAAGAAAATTGTGTATGATCATCATTACTCTCACAAACAATGGTTTCAATGAGTAAAAGATTTAGATAAATACTAAACTTATTTTTTTTACTCATCAACAAATGGATCCAAACTCTAATCTGCATAGTTTGAGCATTAGAGTTGAATCAAAGATTTACAGAAACATGTTTGGTTACTTTCTATGATGGTAGTTCGCATGCGGCTTTACCATCTTTGGACTTGGACTGGCCAAGCAGCTCGGCTACGGTTTTGCAACGACATTCTTTTCCAGGTCGTAACACGTCTCCATAAACTGCCATTTCGATAACGTCCAGCTCTTTTTCTGTATGTTTACATTAGAGGATATATTAAGAAAGTGAAAGCAAAATATGCAGAGAAGAGACACACATGACACAACACAGACTTGAGTTTACTTGTGTATGATCATTGCAAGTGCAAGTGTAAAGAGCAGAAAAGATGCCAAGAGCACTATAAGCTTTTGAGTCTTTTTGGAAACGATGTGCATTTCCCAAGAGCATTTACACTTGCTTCACTCCAATAAAATGCAAACTAGCAACTATAACAAATCAGGGCATTTGCTTTTGCGCTTAAAGAAGATCCCAAGTGGCTCAAGTGCATTTCTTGATATGTTAAAACCAACAGAGAAAAGAGAAAAAGAAGATCTAAAGCAAAAGCAGCCCCTACATGTATGAGAACTGGCATAACTTCTAACAAACAAGCTATTCAACACAACATTTTATGAAGACAGAACGAGTACAAAAAGCGATTGCACAATTGAGATATCTAGTATAACAGACTATATGATCTCATCCTCTACATAATCCACTCTAAATCACGCTTATGCGCTTAAAGAAGATATTAAGTGGCTCAAGTGCAGTTCTTGATAGGACGAATTGCTAATGTACTCTAAGTATGATAAAACCAACAGAGACAAGGGGAAAGAAGATCTAAAGCAAAAGCAGCCCCTAAATGTATGAGAACTGGGGTAGCTTCTAACGTCCAAGCTATCCAACACGACACTTTATAAAGACAGAACGAGTAAAAGCCATCATGCAATTGGGATATCTAGTAGAACAGATTATATCTACACTCTTCGTGATCTCAACATAATCAACTTTAGCTCACAATCACGATTCTCCGTAACATCCTCTACATACTCACTTAACACTTTAAAAGAAACCCAACAGGAAAGATCAAAACCTCGCAGCTGAGCAACCATAACAAGGATCCAATCAATGATTCATCATAAAATGTAACAAGTAGAAAAATATAGCATTACCAGTAAACTGAAGACCACATGAATATCCCTTAAGTGTTGTAGCATCCACATTTTCTTGTGCTGATTTGAATCTATTCACTCTAGTTTGAAGAATCTGACAATTCTCTGCAGTTGATTCTCCACCTACACTCAGAATCACCACCAATGGAGAGAAATTAACATTTTCAAATCAATAAGCCCTAGAATTCATATATAATGTCACACTGAGGAAGCACAGAGTTTTGAGAAAAATGAAAACAAACCTTTGGAGAAAGGAACAATATGATCATACTTAAAACAGAGACAACCACTGCAATTTCCGAATCGTTTACAGACTACGTTTCCGGCGGCGTCTTTACGCCATCTCTCGGGATGTCGACCAGGGACGAAAAATCAGCCGCTTCCGGCCAAATCTGGTCTCAAAATGATGAGAAAGTCCAGAAAATGAAGGAAAAAGCATTCGATTCAACCTGAATCGAGTGAAATCGAATGATTTCATGGAATCTCGTCGAAGACGAAAAAGTTTCTTCGGGAGAGAGAAACAGACGGAGAGAAAAAGAAAAATAAGAGAAATGCAGGATAAATTTTTTTTTGGCTTTTATATTTAAAAGGCCAACCAATCAGAGAAGCCCACGTACGGAATCTTCTCAGTTTTGATCCGAACCTTCCGATGCCATATTTTGATCCGAACCTTACACTATTCATGACACTTTAATTTTCCTGATTTAATTTAATCCAAATGATCCCCTAAAAATACCCGATCCCCCATTATTCATGCTCTTACCTTTCTTAAGGTTCGGAACTAGAATCTTTTACATGGTTCAATCTTAAAAATCACTCAAACCAACAATCTCTAAGATTTATACGTCGGGACACATAGAGAAGCGAAATAAAAAAAAAGACATACAAACCGATCATTCATCTAATGCATATATCCACTTCTTCATTTTATTTTTAAATACTTAAATATGATTAGAATTTAATGCGAATAAACAATATGCATATGGTACGAACAAATAACCATGATCGAAATGAAATCATTTTTTGTTTGCTCTAAATAATGTAATGACTTTATGTTTTAAACCATTAAAAAAAAAAATCAAAATTTTGTTTCATATATATATATAACTTATACATTACCGAAAATCAAATTAAATATATTAAGCATAGCCAAAATTGGTGTTCTCGTGGATAATTTAATTTTGATTGAGTTATTAATATATTTTTTATATAAGAAAAAAAATAAGTAAGATAGTCTAAAAAGAAGATTTGTCCTTTACTTGTGTACGAAAAATGTAATAGGATAGCGTATCATACGTTTGCCAATAATACCTATATATATATATATATATTTTTTTTTTCTTCACGTAATTGAAAAAGTAATTGAAAATATAGTTTAAATCCAACCGCGGAAAGAGAATATTTTTAAAAATGATAAAATGAGTGTTCACTAATGAATATGCTCTTTTTAAAGATTAGAGTCGATGCCGAAGAAAAAAATCGTAAGAAAGTTACAATACAATAGTTGATTTTTTGTTTCGACTTAATTCATACGAAGACTATACATTTGTATTATAAAATCTTAATAATTCTATTTATAATAAATATAATAAACAATTAAAATCTCACAAACGGTGTGATCTTGACTCTTGATATCTATGATGTTTTTGTCACCATCAGACACAAAGTACCCATTCAAAATGCGTCGTTAGCAATTCCCTCTGACATTAGCATTTACTATGATTATCAACAAAAGTCAAGGACAACTACTAGAGCATGTTGGTTTGTTTCTACGGGAACGAATTTTCTCTTTCGAGAGCTAAGTGGAGAGTTGGGTTTAAAGTTATTATAACAAACAAACGTGGAAATGTTCAAACTTCAAAGTAAAAGAACAGATTTTGCCTTCAAGTAAAATTTCAATGAAAGAGGTTTGTTAAATTATTTTATCCAGTTTCTTTCTTTGTTAACTTTGATCATTTCTCCTTATTCATATTTTTTATATATAAAATCATTTTTAATTGCATTTTCGGGATTTAAAAGTATTTCAATTTTTTTTTATTTTATATTATTCACATAATCATATTTGAATTATGTTTTAGTGTAAATTTTAACAGCCCGTGGAAGGTGCAAGCCAATCCCCTAGCTACTAAATATATAACAATATGAGCATGCTAGCTAGCGGTACATTTCTTAAAAAAAAATATCAAATGTTTTTTCATTATTAAAAGTAGGACATCCATTTTCTCTAATTCAACTATTTTTGTTGCTCGATAATTCGTTAAAATATTTTTATTTTTCTTATTGAAATTTTTGATAATTTAAAACAAAAGAAAAATATGTCGTAAACTCGTAGTGCAATGTAAAAATTTAGATATATGACTTATTTTCCTTATTTTGTTGGAATTTTTTTTTTTTTTCATAATTCTTGAATAGAATATCAGTTTCTTATTTTTTATTTTATTTTTGTAAATACTAAATACTGACCTTTATCACAATCCAAATTAACACAGGCTTCAACTAAAACATTGTGAATGCGATGATCATACAATGGAATATCTGCAACGGTGTCTGCCTTATATTGTTCAGAGCAGAAAGTTGTTTGTTAGTTTGATTTATCATCATATTGAGATGTGAGGTTCAGTTAGATATATATGGCCCCGTTTGTTTCTCAGTTTGGAATCTCAATCCGGATGGACAATCCGGATGGAGCATTTGGATTAAAATCCGGATGATGTTTGTTTCTCAATCTTGTCATTCAATCCAGATGCTCCATTTGGACAGAATGTTGTTTATTTGTGAGTTTAGTTTTAGTATGGTTTGGTGGGAAAACAGAATTTTGCGATTTTGGACGGAAAACGAAATATTGCGGTTTTGGCGGGAAAACGGAATTTTACGGTTTAGGCGGAAAAACGGAATTTTACGGTTTTGGCGGAAAAACGGAATTTTGCGGTTTTGGCGGGAAAACAGAATTTTGCGGTTTTGGCGGAAAAACGGAATTTCGGGGTTTTGGCGCAAAAAACGGAATTTTGCGGTTTTGGCGGGGAAACAGAATTTTGCGATTTTGGCGGAAAAACGGAATTTTGCGGTTTTGGCGGAAAAAGAGGAATTTTGTGGTTTTGGCGAAAAAAACGGAATTTTGCGATTTTGGCGGGAAAACGGAATTTTGCGATTTTGGCGGGAAAACGGAATTTTTCGGTTTTGGCGGGAAAACGGAATTTTGCGGTTTTGGCGGGAAAACGGAATTTTGCGGTTTTGGCGGGAAAACGGAATTTTGCAGTTTTGGCGGGAAAATGAAATTTTGCGATTTTGACTGAAAAATGAGATTTTACGATTTTTTGCAGGAAAATAGAATTTCCTGTGTTTTTTGTTTTTACTGCAGAAAAACTCAATTTTGCGAAAAAAACTTGATTTCGTATATTTGCGGAAAAAAATATTTTAATTTTTTTTAGTAGAAAAAATGTTGACATGTTATTTTAGTGATTAAATATTTTAATAGTTTTAAATTATATTTCATTAAGGGATAATTTTAAATTTTTGTGTTTTGGATGAAATTGTTTCATCCAAACTCTACAATTAATTCAATCCAAACTGAGCAATTCAATCCGGATTGAGTTGGTATTCAATCCAACTATTCAATCCGGATTGAGTTCCAAAATGATCTTAAACAAACATCATCCAAACTAAAAGTTTGGATTGAGCTTCCAAACTGAGAAACAAACGGGGCCTATATGTTGCGTATCCAATATACCGGCTGTAAGCTCTGTACTCTTAAAAGAAGTATATGCATCAATTGCTATTTTTGTTTTTGTATTTTCAGTGGATGTGATATAATCATATAACTAGCCTTCTTCACTTTTTTGGCGTTCTTGTTTGATTTAGTTTTTTTTGTTTACTTAACTCTAATTTCTTTTACTGAAATTTAAAAGAGGAAGAACACATTGCCAGTATAACGCCTAACCATAAATAAGCCATTCATTTCCAAAACCCCTGCTTTTCGGAATTAAAGCCAAAATAATGGAATTAATTTGAGTTAGCAAAAATTCTTTCAAAAGAACGATTGCACAACAACAATGAAATCATGGCCAATAATCGGCTAAGCCTCTTTATACTCTCTCTATCTCATTTTAGATGATGTTTAAGGTTTTTGCACACAGATTAAGAATGCAATAATTTTTTATTTTTTTCTAGATAAAAATCGTATTTATCATCTATTTAAACACATTTCAGCCAATAGTAAATCAATCTGCAGAATACTAATAGTTATATATAATAAAAAAGGCATTTAATTTTGCATTAAAAACCTAAAACATCATCTAATTTAGTACAAACAAAAACTCCTAAAACTTCATCTAATTCGAGACGGAGAGAGTAGAATTCACCGGTCTGATAAAGAGAAGACCAATGCCTTGGTTTCAGAGTTAGTGACCTCCCGAATTAGTCTTTTTTATTCTCACGAGAACACTAGAAATTCAGAAACCACTCTAGATTATTGAACTCTATACATATATACTCGCCCAACTCTCTTTGCATGGTGGTTTGATTTTATGTTTTCTTTCCGTTTTAATGTAAAATATTATGTATTTGGTTTTATAATTATTATTTTTTTTGGTCGGGAGGTTTTATATTATATGATATCAATTTCAAGTGAAAAGAAAAATATCCACTTTCAACAACGTCAATCTTGAGATAATAGTTAAAATTTCGGCCAAATTCTAGATATATTCTCTCACTTTTTTGTATGATATTTAACAAATCTTATGTTTCATGTTATAATTTTTTTTATAAATTTATGTGAATATTTTATTGTTTTTTATATTTTGACTTTTTAAATTATGTATAGTTTTTTCTATCATGTGGAGTTACTTCCAACTAGTTAGTAAAATGGTGTTTTGTTTAACAATAAATAAATAAATAAATAAATTCTTAAACTTCGTGTTCTTATGTAAAACATATTCTATTAGTGAAATGAATATTAATTATGTGAGTTTGTAATATAAAGTCCAGTGGTGACCGCTGGAGATATTAAATGAAGAATTTGGGTAATAGAGTTTTTTTTTTTTTTTTGAAAAGGTTATTCTATTTAAATGCAGAAACAAAGATACAAGGATATGACTTAGACCATCTCCAACCCTTTGCTTCATATTTGGCTCCAAAATAGAGTAGCTCTAAAATGGAGATGGGGTTTTCTCCAACCTATGGCTCCATTTTTCACTCCAAAAGTGTTTTATGTAATTATTAATTTTTTCAAAACACCTTATATTTATCAAAATTACAAATTTCAACCACTGATTTTATTTTTCATTTTAATTTACTAAAATAACATTATACCTCCTCGAGATTCAAAGGAAGAATTACGATTTAAAAGAAATTGAGGCAGAAGA
>OVAF01003095.1:0-13427 GCA_900406245.1 Odontarrhena argentea
ATATCAACAAAGTTAATAAACATGTTCCCGCGCGTAGCGCGGGTCAAAGACCTAGTAATAAACTAATAATAATACAAAACTCCTTTCAAAGGACAATTATTCATAAATCCAGTACAAACTTTTTAATATGAAAACAGTGTGCATGTCAGCTTTTACCCAAACAAAAGCATGGAGCTTAACCAGCTAGTGGATTGGCATGGATCGTCACACGGTTTAGCCTTATCTCAGCTAGAGGCCTATCTCCTGGTCCTGTTTGAGTCTGCAAGCACATGCTTCAAATCAAAATCTTTCTTGTAACAGATGCAGACTAATAAACCCAAGCTTTCAATTCATCAATAACTCAAAGATCATTGTTAACACTTAATTCAAACTAACCGTCATAATTAGCACAAAAACATAGGAATTCAATCGACATTTGATAATTAAGAGATTGGTTTACCTTTTCCATAATGTCAAGCACTTCGAAGCCATGAATGACTTTGCCAAAGATGGTGTATAATCCATTCAGATGTGGTTGTTTTGCATAGGTTATAAAGAACTGGCTTCCGTTGGTGTTTGGGCCACTGTTTGCCATCGAGAGCATCCCTCTTGCGTTGTGCTGCATAAGAGAATGGCATGAGTACATACTATCAACAAACAAACAAGCTTCGACTAGAGATAGATACGGCCATTAACAACCGACTCCCATATCTGTCTAGTTCCATTCAAGTAAAAAGCTCCTAAGCGGCAATATGTGTATGAAATCATAGATATTTAAGGCTGCTAATATGAATTCTCAAGAGGTAAAAAACGGTAGCTCAGCTGAATATACCTTAAGGGACTCTCGAATCTCATCATTAAATTTCTTGCCCCAGATGCTAGTTCCTCCTTTCCCGGTCCCATTGGGGTCTCCTCCTTGAATCATGAACCCTTTGATATTTCTATGAAATATAGTACCATCGTAGTAGCCACTAGCACATAGAGCCAAAAAATTCTGCACCAAAATATAAAATCAAAGCTAAAAGAACAAATCAACACTGTCTCTGAGAAATAGCTGATACACACAGAACCTTAAGGAAGACAAGACAAAAAAATCAGCGACCCCAATTATAAAATTCGCATAACCCTAATTTTGCCAAAGGAATAGAAGCAATACAGAGACGGAGCAGATTTATAACCTAGAAGAACCCAGAAGAGGTGATAGCTAATCAAACAATCCATGACCACGACTAGAAAATTGTAAGAAATTACTCGAATCGAAGGACAAACCTCAGCACTCTTGGGAACTTCGTCACAGAAGATCTCACACTTGATATCACCCAGATTCGTGTGCAACGTTACTGACTAGGCTCACAAAAGAGGAAGACGAAGAAACAAAATCAGGAAACTGGAAATTACATAAAGAGAAGGAAGGATCAACGACTCACCATTGATGCTCGGAGAAGTAGCAGCAGAGGTTTCTGGAGATATTGCTTTTGGCGCTCCAGATTTTTCAGCAGTCTCTCCACAAAACACGAATATCGCCGTCGTCTCCTTATTATTATTATTGGGCCTTATATGGGCCATAATTCGGATCCAGTACCATAAAAACAAAGCAAATGCCTTGGGTTTAGAAAATCAAAATCAAAATAAAAATCAAAATCTGTGTATCCATGGCGACGGATTCCGCCGCCGGGGAGATTAAACTGCCTCGGTCGGTATTCGACTTGACAGATGATTTCTTTGACTCGTGTCGCCTTTTGAATCCTTCGGCGACTCAATCGACATATTCCCGGTTAGGACCCGATCCGGATAAAAGAGACGAGGCGGAGGAGAAGAGCGTGATTTTGGATAGATGGACCTGTAACACTTGTAAAATTGAGTTCGTTTCTCTTCAAGATCAACGCTCCCACTTCAAATCCGATATTCATCGCCTTAACGTAAATTTCTTCTCTTCTTTTCAGCTTATTACCATTGCTAATCCACTAAAATTCCATAGCTGCTTTTGTGATTCTAGATTAAGCTGAGTGTTGCTGGAAAGGCTATTTTGAGAGAAGAAGATGTTGATGAGTTGACAGCTGAGTCTGTGCAAGACTATGATGTGTCTAGTATCTCTGGTTCAGAGGACGAAGCTGAGGCTAGACCCGTGTTCCACTTTGATGCACAAAAGGGTATTGATAAAAAGAAGCTATTTATTCGTCTTCAAAGTGGTCACAAAGTTTCTTTGTGGAAATGTTTAATCATGGACGAGCCTGAAAAGGTTTCATACCAAAATGATGTTGATGATTTTGGGAGCTTGGGAGAGAATGAAGTCACCGAAAGGTTGAGAAAGCTTATTCGGGAGAATATGGGTGATAGGAAGATGTTTGTCGTGTTGCTTGCTAGTGGTGGCCACTTTGCTGGTACTGTCTTTAATGGAAAATCAGTTGTGGCTCACAAGACGTTCCACAGGTATGTCTCTTCACATTTTCTAATTCATGATTTTTTTTCTCTGCTTCTTGGTCCGTTTTTAATACGTATGATAAATCAAGTGCACAATTAGATCCAACTCTGATAAAAGATTGTTACTATCGTGTAGTTTTAAACCATGTGAAATGTCCAGCATTGAGTTTCTCTAAATCTTGTGCAAATGAGCCTTCCGTAGCGTCTTTTTGGTAATTACCTTTCCTATGTATAGATATGTTGTAAGAGCCAAGGCTGGGAAAAAGCAGTCCACAAAAGATGGAAGCAGCGGGAGAAGTATACACTCTGCCGGAGCATCACTTCGTCGCTATAATGAGCTTGCTTTGAAGAAGGTTCGTCTCTGAATATATTCTCATCATTTGCTACTGTTGTCTTTTTCTTTCAGCTAGTATTACAAAAGTTTTTGGATTTATGTACTAACGATATTTCTAAGCCGTTTTGTTGCTTAGTATATAATAAGGTAAAAAGTGCAAAGGGGGCAATCTGTTATTTGTCTTAACTTGCTCATGTTACTTTTTCTCTTACATGGTTTTCCGTTTTTGATTTTCCTTAAACCTTCTATTGAAGATTAAACGGTTCGTTTATCTCTAGTGAGGAAATAATAGCTTTCGGAAATTGAAATAATAGGCACCCCTTTTATAATATCTGCTTGCTCTGCCTATTGGAAAGGCAACTCAGCCAATTCTCGACTCTGAAGTGTGGTGTATAGTTTTGATAATTAGTCTTTCTTGGTTAGGATCATGGGAGATCTAAAAAGTAAAACTACTGGTCATATATTTATACCCTTTATGAAACATACACATTGGCTTGATCTATAAATTGAATAATCTTTTTATAACTTTGTTAGGATATTCAAGAGCTACTCGCTAGCTGGAAGCCTTATTTTGATGGCTCTTCTTGTGTTTTTGTCCATGCTCCCTCAAGCAGTAGGCAGTTGCTTTTTAATGGAGGCAAACCATATTTTAGCAGCCAAAGCTGTGCTGTACGAAACGTTCCATTTACTATCCGGCGGCCTACGTTCAAGGAATCACAACGTATATATAATCAGTTGACTCAGATTGTGTATATAACTGAGGAGATCAATGTAAATCCACCGGAAGAAACGCAAGCTAATATTGTGGCGCACACTCACACTGAGGTATCTAGCAAAATCTCAAGCCAGGAAGAGCCTGTTGAAACCTCTTTGACCAACATAACCGTAGAGAAACCAAATCGTATAGAAGAGGATCTCGAGGATGGAGTTACTGGTACGTCAACTCCATTACATGAAGCTGCTAAATCTGCTGATTGTGAGAGAGTTCTAGAGTTACTAGAGGAGGGTATGGATCCTTGTGCTAAGGATGATAGAGGCAAAACGCCATACATGCTTGCAAATGAAAAAGAGGTGAGAAATACGTTCAGACGATTTATGGCGTCAAACCTGGAGAAATGGAATTGGCATGATGCTAAAGTACCCAGCCCGCTCACCAAAGAGATGGAGGAATCTCAAGCTGCCAAGCAGGTACGTCTCATTGATTTGTTATTTGTTGACTTGAGAAGTTCGGTAGGGATTCTGTGTCAGGCAAACGTAGGACTAGTGCAGAACTCTTTTCCTTGTGAACTGATTTTCGTATGTTTGGCTCTACTCAGAAGTTTATGGATATATGTTATGGGTTTCAGTGTCCGGCAAATACTATATATTATTTGATGCTGTGAAGTTATGCATTCATGATATGGTATATAATTTGTCGAGACATGGGATTTGAAATACATTGTCTGACTTACTTGATTTGTGACGGTGGTTGTTTAGGCGGAGAAAGATGCCAAGAAGAAAGCAAAAGCAAAAGAATTGAAGAAACTACGCAAAGCCCGAGAAAAGAAGGCTCAGGTAACGGTTGAAGCAGTATCTTATTTACAACAAAACTCGGATTACTCAAGACAGTTAACTCCATACCTAACCCTCCTTCTGTTTGCAGGAGGAAGCTGCGCAGGCTGAGAAGGAGAAACCCATCTCTAAAGTGGTGAGCCTCACAAACCAATATTGGACAATCTGATCTCAGTCTGGTATATGTGCATAAGTCACATCAACAATTGATTTCTCTGTGTTTCGATCTTGTTATAGGAGGAAGTGAGGAGGGCAATGGCGACCGAAAGAGAAAGGAGAGCAGCGGCTGCAGAAAGACGGATGGCATCACTTAATATTCAGAGCAGTTCAACGACAACATAGATTTTGTTCGAAAAATAACAAAAGTTGAGTTTGAACAGATATAATAAGTTATTATGGAATATATGAAACTTGTTGTATTGATATGAGGACACTTTAATTAGGCGAAATTCGGTAGGCCTCTCTTGTGATAAAAAAAAAAATATCAAACAATTATAACGTTGCGTTTTTCTTGTAGGGTTTGGGTCAGAGTAAAGCTACAAAATTGCGTTTTTTTCTAATGAGATTGGTCACAAACAATCAAATCCCAAATATTATAAAAAATTTAGTTAATTTTGAGAGGAGAGGGCCAAGTGGAGGGCATGCTCTGCTTCTTTCATCAGCAGTCTGGTGAGCTGCTTCTGCCCTCTACGGTACACTACGCTTGACCACTTGTTTCTGCTCATCCTCCTCCCATCCTCCAAGTCCCTACATCACATTCCCATATAACTTCATATAACATGTCCAAAGATTGTCTTCTTGATGCATATAATAAATACACGTTTAGATTATGATTATTGACACTGCACCTCGGCTGTTCATGTCTCTCTAAGACACATGCCTCGTCAAGGAGCAAAGTGTCTTGCTCTTCACTGCCGGAATTCTCTTCCAACTTCATCATCCTGTCAGTAAAAAATGCATATCTTTATACATCACTTGATAGTGTTGCAACTTAAAAACATGCACAAGTAATCTAAAAGGACACACTCAAATAGACGTAACCAAGATTTCACAAACAAGCATTTTTAGTTAGCTCTTAATATCATGTCAAAGGTGACGAATTCAATTGCTTACTTTGCATTAAGGAGATCCACAAGTAACTGCAGAGCTCCAGAGTCCCCGCATGCTTCCCATACCGCCATCCTGACCTCAGATTCAGAAGGTTGCTCATCTGGTCTCGACTCTACAAGCTTCCAGGGACAAGTCATGTCTTAGTGTGAAGCAATATCGAGTAATCAAGTGAAAGACAAATTGTTGCCATTCTCTGATTCCACCTTTCTTTTCCTATTTCACTACTTTCAGCAATGAAATATCTTGTACGGTTTGAATTTAAGTTGAAGAAAAAAAAGGTGAGTGATGATACATACCTCTTCAAGCATAGCTGAGACCTTGTAAATCTCATCTTCTTGCATGGCAATGGTTCTCAAGCCAGTCATAAATTCTTCTGGGAAAACTAGTTTGTTCTTATATGAGGGCACCTTACGTTGCCCAGACCAACTGAAATTACAGGATCCGACTGTTTCCTTCTCAATGCTTTCTCCAATTCCTGGTGTGGTTTGTGGGAAAAACCCATGATCCAGGAGCGACTTTGGCAGGAGACACCGGAGTTGAGCATTCTGCAATGAGGTTTTTGGAGTTCAACAGTAACATTCAATCAAACTATAATGTACTAGAGAGACGAGAGACACAGTGTCATTTCTGGTCTATACGGAGACTTGTGCTGCTAACCTGAGCCTCAAGAAGCTGTCCCTTGGAATCAGAAAAAGGGATACTTGGAATCGCCTCAACCGGATAATGTACCTGAATAAATTCAATGTCAATCCTAACAACAGATGGGAAAACAAAACTGACGAGCATCTTCTTGATCTTGAAAAGTTCATCAACATACTCGAGACTCATAATATACATCACTATTCAAAAAGTATTAACTGGGGAAAGATGAGGCAAAATATTACCATGAGATAATCATCTGGATTGTTCTCTATGACGAATCCGTACAGGTAAAGAAGCTCCTGGGACAGCAAGACGGCACATCACTTAAACATAGCATTAGACGTGAAATTACAAACTCGAAAAGCTATGTACCTCTATACAGGATAATCAAGCAAACAAAACAAAATAGTTGACTGGAATACAAACAGGATCATTCAGTTCAATTATCCATTTAAGCAGCCAGGAATTACGTAATGTCTTACCTCATTTCCTTTGTTACCATAACTTATTGAGATCTCTTTGTTTCGGATAGGACCTTGTGCCACTGTTCAGTTTACAGAAGAGTGTCACTTAGATTTCCACAGACAGACCGAAAAGAAGAGAGAGAGGAAGTTTCTGATAGTTTGATAGATATTTCAGAAAGTGAGGGGTAGCAAAAATTGGCTAACCGGAGAGAAGGTACATGGAGAAAGGAACCCCAGATACTGATCCAGTCCCATCAACTTCCCAGGTTGCCACTGGCTTCAAATCTGTACTGCCATAACCATAATACATCATATCGCATCACACCAGTATATAAACCACATCAACATAGTGGGTCAGAGATAGAAGAAAAAAGAGTCTTTTGTTTTTTACTGAAAAGGAAAAAAAAACAAAAAAATGCTGACATACCATGGTTACAAAAGTCAATGCCGGGAACAAGCCCCTCAACCCACACAGTATCTCCGGGTCCTAGAGATGCCGTGCCAGGGACTTTAGCCTGAGTCTCTACAAACGAGAAAATGAAGAAACTCCTGAAGTTGTAGGTACAGGCCAGATAGATGTATCAAATAGAAGACAGCAAACTGACAATGAGGACTAGCCTTTTTCGCAGTTTGAATTAAATGTATCCATTTCAGGTGTGTTACTTGTTGATGGGCAAACCCCAACATCTTCCTGGCTTAGTGGAAACACGAAAGAATGTGGAAGAGGAATGTTCAAGGCACGACTCCAGAATACAGAATTTGCCCTGGCGTAACGAAAAAGGTCTCAAGCTCAGTCAGGATCCCTTTTGAGCTAACTAAACTATTGATTCTTCTAAAGATAAACAAAACCACAAGCCAACGTACCAGAGGAAGTGTTCAAAGGAAACCTCGCTGCATGAAAAGACAAAACAAAATATGATTGCCTCGCTAACAATGAACAACAGTTTTATATACAGTAGTGTATATATACGTTAAGTAACCTTTGAGAATTGCCATCCAGAATAAGAAGCTTTTTCACGAGGCCCTCCACTTTCTCATGGTAAAGTGAGAGCAACTTCTTTTTCTGGAAAGGCAGTAATGCGTCAGAATTGTCTTGTTTGGAATTAATGGTTTAATGGATGCAAGGAGAAAATGCGGCTGCTATTTTGGGATCATATGATAAAAAAACCTTATCGATTATTGAAACAAATGTCAAGTTTCGTACCTGTAACTCAGTTGCATGATACAAATTGGTCCCTTTGAGCTCAAGAATCTCATCATCAGAAAACCAAAGAGGATTGCCAAATCGAGTGGGAAGCATATCAAGATACCTACACATATGAAACCTAGGCTTAATAATGAAAGAATTAAACTCAAATATCTCCTAGAAGATACAAACTTACGGTTTCCAGGAAGAGTTTTTACGAAGGCGTTGGAGAGTGAGGAACAAAATCATCAAAAAGCGGTCATCGACTTGTCCTTGTTCAAACATTTTCTGACACTCTGGACCAAGGAGAGGGTCCTGAAGAACTCTCATAGGAGAAATGGCCAAATGAAGTGGAACAACAAGCAAAACATCTGAAATGAAATGTTCCAAACGCAATCAGAAATACAGTTATTCTACATAAGAATTACAGAAGGGCTAATATTACCATCAGAAGAAGCTTGGGTGGATGCAAAAATGCCGGATCCTTTTCGGGAGTCAGAATAATTGATGTTACAGCCTCGTAATTCAACTCCATTCACCTGCAAAACTCAAATCAAACTCCATCAAGCAAAAATTGAAACCCTAGAGATCCAATTTTGAGAGTGCAAACCTGAAGCCAGTCTAGGAACAGTTGGAGTTTTGCCTCTTCTTCTGGAATCGCCATTTTCACTCGTAAATCGTAATCGCCGGAGACGGGCTTAAAGGGGGAAGAGGGGTTTAATCTTAATTAATTAATGGACTCACTCAAAAGTCAGATATGTTAAGGTGCTTTTTTTTTTTTTTTTTTTTTTTTAAAAAAAANGCTAATTTTACAAAATAATATTTTAAAAGTCGTATTTGTAAAAAAAAAAAAAAAAACATATAAATTAATGCAGTTGCAATCTTTCTTGCCTGTCTCGGCCTAACAGTGCTTCCAGTTAATGTTATGGTCGGACACTACTTTAGCAATATGTTTGAAGAAAGGTAAAATCACTCTACATTCTTATTCAGAGTTTAGATCAGAAGGTTTCGAGTTGGAAAGATCTTTATATCAGCGAATGGGTATTGTATTTCAGACAGGTTCTTCTAGCATCAGAGATGATGCTGTGCATTGGCAATTCTCCTCAGCTTCCACATCATTGTACCTTACTCCGTTGCTCAATGTCGCCGCTGCTTTCATCACGTTTGTATCAGCAGAAGTGCTTGAAGGCGTGAATTTATGGCTCTTATCAAGGGTAATGTCATCGAGGCTGACTCGAGGAACATTCAATGGAGGTTTACTATCAACAGAGGCCGGTACACTTGCTCGAGTTATAGCAGATTGGACCATAACAGTTGTAGGGTACTTACCAGACAAGTGGCTCTTGAATGTCAATTTACTTCCTTCATTGCTAATTTGCTTCGTTTCCATTGTTGCAACCTCCTTCACATACAACTCTCTTTACTAAACCAAATAAATTTGCTTAATGAGTTGATCGGTTGTCGCAATGTTTGAGCTTAACCAATTGAACCAAATTAGAACCGCAATTAAACTTAATCACTCCGGTTGAAAGAATAAGAACTATAAACCGAATGAACCAACAAACTGTACCAAGCCGACGAAGTCTCTCGTTAAACTCTAGCATACGCCAAATCAGAAGAAGCTTTGAGATTGGCCGCGTGAGAGAGAAGAGAAGGTCGAAGAAACAGTAACAATGGCGGCGTATTTGCCGGAAGCGACAGTAAAGAACATTCTGGACCAAGATTCTCTTAAATGGGTGTTTGTGGGAGGGAAAGGAGGTGTTGGGAAGACGACATGCAGTTCTATACTCGCAATTTGCCTCGCCAGTGTTCGATCTTCTGTTCTCATCATCTCCACCGATCCGGCTCATAATCTTAGTGATGCGTTTCAGCAACGCTTCACTAAATCGCCTACTTTGGTTCAAGGATTCTCCAATTTGTTTGCCATGGTATGCTTTTGCCTTTTCCTAGATCGTGGTGGATTTAGAAGGAATCTGGTAACTGGGTTTGATCTTATCGGGAATCAAATTTTAGTTATAGTCTGCGTGTTCTTAGCTTAATTGGCTCTGTAATTGGATCAATTTTGATGTGGAAGTCGGTAATCTAGGTTTTGTAGTTGCCTCAATGCAGAATGATTTATACCTTTCATACCACTCTGTTTTTGGGATTAGGCCTGGAATTTGGACAACAGTTTGTACTCTTGATATGAATTTGATATCAAGCTAAGTATTCCAAGATTGTTGTTTCTGGATCGCAGTCCTGATGATGAGTTTATGGCTATTCATCTGAGTTTGAGGATTCATATTGTTTGCTTATCTCAGGAGGTGGATCCTACCGTTGAAACTGATGACTTGGCTGGTCCAGAAGGGATGGATAGTTTATTCTCTGATTTGGCTAATGCCATTCCTGGGATTGATGAGGCCATGAGTTTTGCTGAGATGTTGAAGTAAATAATTACACTCCAAGCCTTTCTTCTAACAGTTTTCTGGCATTTACCATCTACTGTCACACTCATATTTTGTCATGTTTATCTTTCCTCAGATTGGTGCAAACAATGGATTATGCAACTATTGTGTTTGACACAGCTCCAACTGGACATACTCTCCGCTTATTACAGTTTCCGGCCACACTTGAAAAGGGACTTGCAAAGTTGATGTCTTTGAAGAGTAGATTTGGTGGCTTGATAAATCAGGCATGTCTCTAAGCTTGCGGAACTATATGCTTGCTATTTGATTATCGCTCTTTAGGGCTTCTTCTTTGTTTGGTCTTTGACTGAGACTTTCACGGAACTGGTTGGTATTGCAGATGAGCCGAATGTTTGGCATAGAGGATGAGTTTGGGGAGGATGCTCTGTTGGGAAGACTTGAGGGCTTGAAAGATGTGATTGAACAAGTCAATCGGCAATTTAAAGACCCGGTAACATTTTCTTATTGGTTAAGCTCTTTGCCTTTTTCCAGTTTGTTGCATTTTTTTATTCTGTTCATGATTCTATGTTACTATATCGTTTTTACGCCTATAACATTTTGTAATATTTGGGGTTAGTTCATATGCGTGTCATTGCTCTGTCGGATTGTATCTGACAGCATGCATCTGCATTGGTGAATTTCTGACACATTTTGATAAACTCTGCATTATAAGTTAAAAAAATTGAAGTGCTTGGATCCATTATGCAGGATATGACAACTTTCGTTTGTGTCTGCATCCCCGAGTTCTTGTCTCTCTATGAAACAGAAAGATTAGTTCAGGAACTCGCCAAGTTTGAGATCGACACACATAACATTATCATCAACCAAGTATTATATGATGACGAAGGTGTGCCTATATGTTATACATTGTTTCCGCTTGTGTTTGTCTATCTTCTTCTTTTACCTGCCAGTTTAACTGTTATGTTCACTTGCCTCTTCTCTAGATGTTGAATCGAAGTTACTTAGAGCAAGGATGCGGATGCAACAAAAGTATCTTGATCAGTTTTATATGCTATACGATGACTTCAATATCACAAAACTTCCTCTGCTTCCCGAAGAGGTAAGAACTCATGATATTTTATTAAGAGACGAGAAAGAACATAATTGAATTGATCTAAAAGCGAAATGGAACCAATACATACTGAGATGTACACTTACAAAATCACAGGTCACAGGGGTTGAAGCCTTAAAGGCGTTCTCACATAAGTTCTTGACGCCATACCATCCCACCACAAGTAGAAACAATGTAGAAGAGCTGGAGCGGAAAGTACACACATTGCGTTTACAGTTGAAAACAGCTGAAGAAGAACTGGAACGGGTCAAGAGTGGTTAAAGTTAAGGCTTTGTACTTCCCTTTGATCGGAAGTATGGATCCCAACCAGATTCTCGGAACTCACTTGCTTTCTACATGGCGCCTTCTGGATCTGGTTTTTTATTGAGTTTCTTGTTGTTTCTGTTTTCAGCAATCTATAGGTGGAAATCTTAAGGTTCTGTTTTTCCTCATTCTGTTTACTTCTTCATCTGGCAAAAACTCTTTATATAGAACAGGGAACAAAGCATAATAAATCATCATTTTAAGTTTTTTTTTTTTTTTTTTCTCTATATTTATGCAGTGGATTTACTTAGGGTAATATCATCAGATGGCAATATTTGATGTTTTAATTGAATACATAACCATATACTGAAGAAAGTATATGGAATGACAATGGTCCCACTAAATTTGACCAAAATGCCCTTGCTTTAGACAGAGGAGCCGCGCGTGGGATGTCGTTTGCAAGACAGAGAAATGCACGTGGGAGTGGTGATGGGACGTGTGTTCAGTGAGTTCAGAAGCTATGATGCTACGTAGCCGGTGAGTTCTCATGGCATGGTGCTATGAGATATTAGGTGAGTTTTGAAATTTTGATATTCCCTGCAATTACTGTAGCTACTTATCTCTTCGGTACATATAGCAAGTTTCTATATAGCACATTACGATACGTAACACCAAAAGACTCATATAAACCCTAAACCCTAAAAAACTAAACCCTAAACCCAAGAAAACTAAACCCTAAACCCTAGAAACCCTAAACCCTAGAAAACTAAACCCTAAACCCTAGAAACCCTAACCCCTAAACCCTAGAAACCCTAAACCCTAAACCCAAGAAAACTAAACCCTAAAGACTAGAAATCTAAACCCTAAACCCTCAAAAACTAAACCCTAGAAAACTAAACCCTAAACCCTAAACCCTAGAAAACTAAACCCTAAACCATAGAAAAAAGCTAACCTCTAAACCCTAAACCCTAAACCCAAGAAAGCTAAACCCTAAACCCTAAAAAAGTAAACCCTAAACCCTAGAAAACTAAACCTAAACCCATCACCCTAGAAAACTAAACCCTAAACCATAGAAAACTATACCCTAGAAAGCTAAACCCTAGAAAGGTAAACCTTAAACCCTAGAAAACTAAACCCTAAACCCTAGAAAGCTAAACCCTAGGGAAAACTAAACCCTAAACCCTAGAAAATTAAACCCTAAACCCTAGAAAGCTAAACCCGAAATCATAGAAAACTAAACCCTAAAAAAGTAAACCCTAAACCTTAGAAAACAAAACCCTAAACCCTAGAAAACTAAACCTTATAAAACTAAACCCTAAACCCTAGAAAGCTAAACCCTAAACCATAGAAAACTATACCCTAGAAAACTCAACCCTAAACCCTAGAAAGGTAAACCTTAAACCCTAAACCCTAGAAAGCTAAACCCTAAACCCTAGAAAGTTAAACCCTAAAACCTAAAAAACTAAACCCTACACCCTAGAAAGATAAACCCTAAACCCTAGAAAACTAAACCCTAAACCCTAGAAAGCTAAACCCTAAACCCTAGAAAGCTAAACCCTAGAAAACTAAACCCTAAACCCTCGAAAACTAAACCCTAAACCCTAGAAAACTAAACCCTAAGCCCTAGAAAGCTAAACCGTAAACCCTAGAAAACTAAACTCTCAACCCTAGAATGCTAAACCCTAAACCGTAGAAAACTAAACCCTAGGAAGCTAAACCCGAAACCCTAAACCCTAAACCATATTCTCTTGAAAATTAACCCTACGAACAATAAACAATAGAGAACTAAACCACAAGGTTGAAATAATAACCCGAACGTAGCTATGTAGTAACGTATGGTATGTACACAACATAAACATGGACAACGAAAGAAGATTTGTCTTCGGTTTTGAAACGAAGCCGGTAAAGGTATGTAAACACGGATGATACATAAATGGTCTGTCAACAAAGAGAGTAATCGAAAATGGTATGTTCATGGGGT
>OVAF01003097.1:0-11441 GCA_900406245.1 Odontarrhena argentea
TATTGAGGACATTGAAATTCATATGTAACCCTCGTCCTCCTATCCCTTATTAAACTGCCATTATGCGTGGGAATATATTTTACTTTTTCTATTCGTTTTTTTAGCGTTTGCATCATGTGTTTGTTGAGTCTTTGTTTTTTTGTTTTTTTTGGCTTTGGTTTGTTGGCAAACTCTTCTAAATGAGAATGGAAACCAAATGAATTCTCCCAATGAATGAAAATTTAAACCTCTCAAAGTGTTCAGAGAGGAGCATTAAACTATAACAAGTAACACAATCAGAGCAACACAAAGACTTAAGTACCGTACTTGATCAAGCAAGATAAAACCAAACTCTTTGTTTCCCATCCACCAGTTTCAAATCCTGGACCATCCTGCGAATACAACAGATACGTCATTGCTTGTTGCTCTTTCCCCACTAGCTACAACAATCTTCAATCAAATTAGATAGGTTCGATTTTTCAATTTACCCGCATCGATATCTTGAGAAAAGACTGTTATTCTGGGTCAAGTTTTGGAACTGAGAGAGTCATCTAAAGGAACAATATGGAGAAATCGATATCGTTTTGTAATATTTGAAAAATGAAAGTCCAAATACAAATTACTTTATGAAAAAAAAAAAAACCCTTTGATCATGAAATTAATGCGGAAATTTTTCCTTTTGACTTTCTCTAGTCAGTTTGTCTGAAAAGAAACACGAGTCAACTTGTCTGGTTTGGATTCGTTTGTCCGGTTCTCTTCCATTAACAAGTACAGAAGCATTCAACACACGTGCCTGATACATTATTATTCCAAGGCCCATAGCTAAATGGGCTTCACTCAGCCCATTTGAATAACAAAATTCACAAAAGCAAAACCACTATCACTAGGCAAAGGCATCAAAAGGTGAAGCTTACTCAGTCCTGGGAGCAACAGAGAGACCTTTCATAAACTGCTTCAGTTTATTTACCTCACCAGAATCCGAGAGACGTTCCATTAGAATCTCAACAGTGATCTGATTTGGTTCGCAGGAATATTCATTCATCTCATCCATCAGTTAAGCAATGTCTCCACCGTGATCTGATTTGGTTCGCAGGAATATTCATTCATCTCATCCATCATTCTCTTTAAGACACCTAAACAAGGCATTGTAAGTCTCGCCGTTTGGTCTCACCGTTTTCCATTTCATTTCCTCTTTTAAAGCCAGTGCTTGTTCGAGAATCCTGAGCTTGCAATACGCGTTTATGAGAATGTTGTATATCACGGTGTTTGGGTTGACCTTTGAGCGCAAACCCATGTCTTTGAATATCTTCAATGCTACTTCTGTTTCTCCGGCTGAGCAATACGCATCGATTATGGCCCCGTATAATACAACAGTCGGGACTAACCCATCTTCTCTCATCTCCTCCATCAGTTTATGAACGCTATCAAAGTCCTTCTGCTCGACGTAAAACGAAATAATGGTATTGTAAGTGATGGAATCCGGTTTCATGCCTGCTCATTCCATATCGTTTAGCAACTCGTAGACTTTCTCTTCGTTAATTTTATCACAAAACAACCCAATAAGCATATTTTGTAAGCCACTTAGTCAGGAGCAAGCCTTGCCTGTTACAGTTTCTCTAACACTCTATATGGCGTCATCATCTCTTCTAGCCTGACACGATCCAGAGATCAAACCATAATAGACCTTTGCGTCAGGAGAACAACCATCTTCAAACATTTGGTCAAACAATTGCATAGCCTTTTCTATATTCCCAACATTGCAAAAAGCATGAATCAGTGTCATATAAGTAATCACGTTCCCTTTCACGCCTTCCGTTTGCATTTCCGTGAAGAAAAGAACTGCCAAGTTCACTTCACGGTGCCTGCACAGCCCACCGACAATAGTGTATTAAGAGTAACCACACTCGGTGTAATCCCGTCCTCCTTCATACGAGAAAACAACCTCTTTAGCCGTCTCAAGCTGTCCCGCTTTACAATAGCCATCAATCAAACAATTATAAGTAACCGTATTCGGTGCGGTGCACACCTCTCTCCCGTTTTCATCCTTACCAGTAACTTGTCTGCTTCTTCCATCCTCCCCACCTTGCAGAACCCATCAATAGGAGTATTAAAATGAATGGAATCCGCTTTAATCACGTTCGTTCCTATCACGAGTTTGCTTTCCACACATCTCCTCAAAAATTCCAAGAGCTTCATCAATCATTCTTGATTTACACAAACTGTTGTTAAAAACCCCCAAAGTCACTACATCAGGCCAAATTTCCAATTCATCCATCTTCACCGATATATCATTCATTCTACCAATCCTTCCTAAGCTTGTCAAAACCGCACTGAAAGGAGGAGCTTCTCTTGATCAAAATCATTCAGAATCTTGGACGCTACATCTTACACAGACTACTAGTTTATATACGGAGTCAACCAAACAACGGGTGGAGAAACACCATGAGAGCTAAACCTCGAAATCAACTCAACCATCTCAGGCCTTCCTTTCGAAAAAACAGAATCTTTGTCAAGCATTTCGTCAAGCACCTTAAACGCATCATCCACAAGAACATTTCTAAACAAAACATTACGAACTTGCGAAACCATCGAATCAAAGCTTCCCAGCAACATCACTAATCGGTACTCGTAGAGACGAAGAAGCTTATTCTTCGAATCAGGCTCACAAACAGCGAATTCGACAAGAGACTGAAACACTAACGAGAGATACGCTTCACGGCGATTCAAAGACTCAGATTTCGAATCTAAGTACTCTAAGAATGAGAATGCTAAAGAGTATGAACCTAGCCGCCGAGTGATTTTAGAGAATACTAGAGGAGAAGCAGTAGAAGAAGATATAACCGCCGAGGGATTTTTGGAAGATTCTCCAGAAATTGAGAAACTATCAATTCTTGACCCTCCGGTTTGATTACCGGCGGTGGATCGGAGTGTAGATTAATGGAGTTTCGGCCACCGGGGAATTAATTGAGCTCGACTTTTCGTAGCCAATGAGAATTTTTAATAAAATTAAATTATTATTATATTTCATCAACTCAACCCCTCTTGCCCACCAAGAAAATTAACTGAGCTTTTAATTGAGGGATGGAGTGGTGTTTGCTTTTGTGAGACAAACATTTCGACAGACTCCTCACTCTTTCTCAACTCACACTCTTTCTCACAACACAATTTCAATTCTCTTCTCTCTCAACTCTCTCTTTTTCATTTTTAACATCATGGGTAGCAACAACTATGGAGTGAATCTGTACTTAGATGAAGACACTTGTCCATTGCCACAGAACATCACTCATACTGCATTCAAACGCCAGATCGAGCATGTCCTCCAGCAGCGGTTCGATGATAACTTACATCTCATTTCAGCAACAGGTTTTGGATCTTTTCGAAATTGTGGAGGTGCCCGAGTGACAGATGAGTTTCAAGAACCTTTCTACAAGTTTACTCATCTTCCAACAAGACAACCTCTATGTGAAACTTGCGAAAACGAGAAAGGTAATGTTAATCTTACTTCATTATATTTCAACTTTTGTTTTAATTTTTATTTTCTCTTTACAGGTTTTATTCCAAAACACAATCTTTCATATTTAGAGATTAAACAACGCATTAACCGTGACGTATACACTATCTTTCAACAACATGGTCTTGCAATTAAGGATTATCCCGCCGTTTTGCTCTGCACTTCCGACAGTGACTTCATTCACATAATGCAATATCTAAAATCGTTAGGTTACAGAGTTATTCTGATGTGCCAAAGTGACGTTTTTCCGATTCTTAAATCGGAAGCTCATCTAGCGACTCATTGGCCCTTTGATGCATGAGTATTTGAAATAATGACGTCTGGTCTCCGAATGAATTTAGCTATCTAGTATCTTTATCTGCTTTGTTGTTGTTGTTTAACGATGTAATAGTTTATTTGCTTTGTTGTTGTTGTTTAACGATGTAATAGTGGTGTTTGTTTTTTAATAATTTAAGTTTTAAGTATATTTATTTGCGTTCTTGTTGTTTAAGGTTATAATAATGTAGCTTGTTTATATATAAATTAAGTTTTTGCTTTTATGAATTCAGATTTTGCTTTGCTATAGATAAACTTTTGACCAACCAGACATGACCAACCAAAATTTTATAATATTATTCGCTAGACCATTTTCGAAGGAATTTTTTTTCATCTCAAGTGGAATATGTAATTACGCAAAGATTATGCAGATATGGGAAAGCTTATCCTTAAATATTTGCTTGATTTGTGTTAATCTTTTAATAGCAAAAATAGGCTCCAATGGCCTCGGAGGATAATGTTCAATGTGAAGAAGCATCAAGACATGGAACTTCTTCTATTGCTTTCTTGTAGTGTAGTCACTGAGAGCTTCTCTCCTCTAAGATCTCGAGTAATTCATGGTACGGAGTGACAACCAAGTGAGACTGCAACAATGAACAAAGTTTTAAAGAGGAGGGATCGTTTGCCATGGACACAAGAGTATGTTGTTGTTACCTATAATGTCATGCTATACGCTTTCCATAACGGAACATTGCACCGGAAAATATCATAAAGAACCTGCGTTTTGTTGTGACAAAATGAATAAACATTATTACTGGTCATTTATGTCAATGTGATGCTTATGAGTCATGATAATGGAGGATATTAAAAGATTTTATAAAAGGGTGGCAAGAACAAATATCCATTCTTTGAACTTGACAGAACACATCTGAGCCAATAGAAACTCTGCAACCAACCTGTCCTGTAGCTCACTCATTTGCAGCTGAAGGATTCAATAGTAGACTTTCCAGTATGCTCTTGATGGAAGCAACATGAGGACTTTGCTCTTTGAACGAGGTGCTGTTTCAGAGACATATTATTCAACAATTTGATCAGCAGGCAAAATCAGAGAAAAAACTTATGAACTTTGTAAGAGGAATGTGTTTGAATGTTTGCTTTTAATGGTGGTGAAAATGGAATCCAGTGGTATTTATATACCTGCAGGAAATCCTCTTTGCATAAAAGGATAGTCCCCTGAAGCAGGATAACCAAACCTGTAAGAGAATTATCAGTGAGAAACAAAATCAGGGAATCATAAAAGAAAGGAATCAGATCGAGTGGAACAATCCTAAAAAGGCTAAAAAAGGTAAATACCTGCATTCCTCTATGCGCAAGATACTTCCTCAATGAGATTTGTCTTTTCCTCCAGTTGACCACATGTCACCTAAAATAGTTCAACTGCGTCTGTAAGTTCCCTTTATGGAGACCACAAAGGCACGTAGAACGGCAGCATAAACTGAAACGTTATGTTTGACTCTATTGATGATTACCTTGAGGGTTCCCTGTCCGACAGATCAGAAAACGAATTATCATTATCCAAGGCGCAGTCTCTCCGGTGCTGGTCAGGAACAAACCGCATCGCTGCTGGATGGCTCTTTGCAGTCATGATGGACAACTCTCTCACTGTGGAAAGCTGTTTGTCATCTTATCACTTTAAGGAGCATGAAAAGTAACTCAAGGGCTGGCATTTGGAAGTTAAAAAGTCTAATTTTGTGCATGTCTAGTGGAATTGAGGCATCGTAGAAATGAACCAGAATAACTAACTACCTGTAGGTCTGCTTTGCTTGAAGGTGTCAATTCACCATATATATTCACGTGGTAGATGTGGATAAGAAACGGAAGATAAGATACAAGTATATAATCCTGGTAAACATCCATCACCATTGGTTTGCCAAGCAGCACTTTACAACAAAGTAAAGAGCTCTGATCAAGATGATATCATGGATAGAAAAGCAGCTCATATCTGCAAAAAAGAACAAATATACATCGTTCAAAAGACAAAATGACCAGAAATGCTAATCACAGTAATGTCATATAAAAACTGGAATATTCGCAAACACATTTCTACCACACACCACTTTCTCTCCTTCATAAACATTGATTATAGCCAATGAAGCATAACCAGAAACGAGTAATATAGTCTTCCATCTCAGAAGCTGCAATGTAGTTACAAATTACGCCAATCCTCCCCAACCATAACAAACTCTTGCAATGAATCTGTTGGTCTTGACTGATATCTCCAAATACTCTACATTCCTTAAATCTAACGTCGTACAAAAATCAGACCATGTAAACCAGCAACTGCCAAGTATTCGCTAGCCGCCACATATTGAACACTAAGAAACTTAAAAGAACAGCGATCAATTTAGTGTCAGGACTCCTCACAGCTATCAAATTCTATCCTTCTTCTCTCACAGACTTCTCATCTCTCGTATACTTTCCCAACCTCACTCGTGGCTATTCCACAGTATCAAAACCAAAACCCATCAGACGAAATCAAACAAAAGAAAATACAGAATACCATTAAACCCACCTGAGAAGAACCCCAAAGCTCCAAATGAGACGGAGAAACAACAAGCAATAACCTTCGGGCGATTTTAAGGCACACGACTCGTTGTGAAGAAGAACACGATCCAGCTTCTAAAGGGATCACCTGCGGCAATCCGTAAGCCATATACATCCTGAAACTTGTCTGTTTAAACAACATTTTCCAATAGAAAATGCAAGAATTCTATCACAAGCTGCGTCCTCTGTAGCAAATAGTGTATATCCATATTTATCAGAGGTTCGTGCTTACTGTCTTGTTGTGGGTTTATTTAAGGGGAAGGTATAAAACTCAGTCCAATCTGGCGGACGGTTGACATCAATCTACATCTAGAAACAGACCAAACTGCAACTCCCCTCATCTTCCACCCAACCGCAAAAGCAGAATCAAGATGATAAATTCCCACCTTCCCTTTTCTTGTAACCACAGCAAGAATATGTGCACAAAGAGCACCACTTGTCGGCTTTGATGCTCTCAGTGTACTTTAAACTTCTCTTATTCAGAGAGCATACCACTAGCTGCCCATCAGAGTTTAACACAAACAATAATAGCCGATTTTATTGAGGTTATATCATGAGATGCAAGTGTTGCTGAAGCTACTCCAGAAACTAGCCCATTACCAAACTAGAGAGGCAGGCAAAAATTTAAAAGAATGACTAACCCCCAAGAACAATGAAGATGAGGCAGATCTAAATGATCATTGAAGCTGAATCTCCGACGAGACAAACATCTGATATCGGCTCAACTCTCGGATGTTTCTGTCTCAATTGCAACAACGTCACTCTCTGATTCGGATACTCCGGTACATTGCTCGCAGCATCTCCTGATGAGTGGATTATACTGTGAAATGTAAAGACTTGACCTTTAAAGGATAAAAGCTTCAATGTTGGTGACTCACGCGCTTGTGGCACCGATTCATAGCTCCTTAAGATTATTCTCTCAATTCCAAAACTTGTCCCAAAATCAGTGTCTTCGCTCGAGAAATCGTTGCGGGTAAGTTGAAAAATTGAAGCTTTTGGATTGGAATGTGTAGTGTAATGTGATTGAAGATTGAAATGTTTTGAAGGTCCAAGACCTAGTGAAGCTGGTGGTTGGATACAAAGAGCTTGTGACGAGTAGTTGTGTGTGTGATCAAGTATGGTACTTGCTCCGATTGTTTCATAGTTTAATGTTCTTGAATGGACAGTTTGACTGGTTTTCATTCATTTTTTGGATAATTCGTTTGGTTTCCATTAGTTTTGCCAGGAAACCAAAGCCCAAAAAAAAAATAAAAAACCAAAGTCTCAGCAAACACATAATGCAATCGCACACATAATCATCTTGGTCTAATACATATAATTTAAGAGTTCTGATACAGTAGGAATACAGCAGGAAATATAAGCATCTTGGGTCTTGGTCTCGTGATTTCCAGCTGTCAAACTAAAAGGTTATCGTCTAGAGGCTTACCTCCAGCAATAAGGTCACTCCAATACCATATTGAGTTCAAAGATGGCATATCACCTATGTCGTAGCCATCAGGCATTGCTAAGAGTACATTGGAGCCTCCAGAATACAAAAGAGACAAACGACCGGAGAACAGAAGTCCATCATCATCGAGGTGATTCGAGATTACCAACATATTTGTTGGTCCTGTGGTCAACCTGTTGTCCAATTCCCAAAGATGCATGTCCACAAACATCTTAAAAATTCTAAGATGTTTAGAGCCTCTGGATACAAAGGTGATTCCAGCATCTTTACACTGTTGTNCTGGTCCTGTGGTAGACCTGTTGTCCAATTCCCAAAGATGCAGGTCCAGTAACATCTTATAAAGTCTAAGATGTTTAGAGCCTCTGGATACAAAGGTGATTCCAGCATCTTTACACTGTTGTGCCTCTTGATCATCATCACCGTAAGCCGTGATCGACACCGCACCGTGATAGCCCGCATTCAAGAGAGCTGATCTCATATTCTTAGAGAAGGATACAATATCGGCGACTGGGAAGTCCTTGACATCCCAGAAGACGCCTATTTTAGCATCTGCGAGGCCACAAAAAACAACAATGAAATCGGAATCAAAACAAATTCGAAATCAAAGAGATTAATCGAGAGATATCTTACTAGCCAACTCTTCCCTGCGTTCCAATTTCTCTTCCACGCTACGCATCCTTTGGATTTCGGATTTAGGAATTTAGGGTTCGACTGCAAGATTGGGTTTTTCTATCGCATCAAACTCTTGTTAAAGGGTTGAGATCTTATCGCAACTACAGCCCTTGGATCTCTCAGTGGTTTGCTAAATCTCGATTCTACCCTTTCTCACATTTGCATTCACCGCCTTAGTTAGGCATTGGGAAAAAAATCGACCCGGAAAAAAAATCAGACCTGGAATTATATGAAACCGAATCTGACCATTCAGATTTTTTTAAATATCTGCATACGTTCTAAATTTTTAAATCCGAAAAACCGAATTTGAACCTTACCCAACCAAAAATCTAATAGGAATCCAAAGTGTCTGAAATATAAACTAATATAAAGAAATTTATTTTTAACATTGGGTATATAGTTTAGATAGGTTTATAGTTTTTATTTTATTTTTTTCGCCAAATTCGGTTATTACGGCTATGTCGAGTATTTATACTATTTTATGAAATATGGAAATGATTTTATGTTGTAAGTGCATGAATAGTTTTAGCATTGAAGTGGGATTTTGAACAAAAACATCTCTTATGTTTTTCGTGTATCCGTTTTTTGTTTTTTGGATTTTTGGTGTTTTTTCTTTTGGTTTTTTGATTTTTTGTTGTTTTTCTATTTTTTCGCTTTTCTTCAAATATTTTATGATTTTTTTTTTGAATTTTTGGGGTTTTTTTCAGGAAATAACGAACCCGAAAAAATTTCGGGTAGTTCTAATTTTCAACCAAAAACCCAACACGACCCATACCCAAAAAATATCGAACCGAACCTAACCTGAATTTTAATACATCTAAATTGGTAATATATTCATTAATCCGAAAACCCGATATCCGAATGCCCACCTTTAACCTCAATACCGGATGGTGTATTTATTAGAGTTAATTTACTAAATAATACATTTTGCTGTCAAAAAATACTTTACATTAAGTTAGTTTTTTAATTATATATTTAATAAAATATACAATAATATCTACACTAAAATATTGTTATAGAGGTTTTAAACATTTATTTATTCAAAATCATTTACATATATATATATATATAGGTTAATTAAATTAAACTTATATTAAACATAAAAATTATATAATAGTATTCACATTAAAATCTTTTTGTAATTATTTGATACATTAGGCTAATACATATATGTAAAGTTCATGAATATATAAATGTTTAAAACTACTAAAAAAAATATTTAATGTAAATATTATTGTTTACTTTACTACAATTATATTTAAAAATATATATATATTATAGTAAATATTATTATATAATTTATATGGTTGATATAAAAATCTAGTTAAGCTAAAAATATATATGTATAAGATTATAAATAAATATAGATATTAAAAAGAAGACGTTTGCGCAGTGAACATGAATTATAAATGTGGCATGTTAGTTGGAGGCTTGCTATATTGTATTTGTAGTCGAGGTCTTGGATTCGAATCTATGCCTAATTTTTGGAGGTTCGGTACGAAAAGTTTTCAAATCACGAGTCGGGTATACTAATATACTCACTCAAAATGTAGGTATAAATTTTCTTTTTATTTTAAGACACTTAAACGGTATAAAAAGCCAAACAAAAAAAGGTAGAGTTTACATATATCAATTCCGAACATAATTATCAAGCACTAATCTGATTGAAATTTAAGTTACGCAGAATATGATTATGGTTGTTTGCAGTTTTTAAAATGGTTTTTGGCTTTTGGTTTTGGTTTTTGGTTTCTAGTTTTTGCTTTTTTGGTTTTTAGTTTTCTCAAAAACTTAATGGCAATTTTTTCAGTTTTTGGTTTTTTTCTATATTAGTTTAATTTTTTTTTTTTTTTTTTGTTAAACTGGTGGGAGTTCCAGACATTTGGCCCGTAGTCTCCTCCAGTACCCGGAGTCAGCCTTTAGATATTCCTATGTAAAGAATACCCCTCCGTCCCAATGGTGGTTTGAACCCGGGGCACAAGGGAACCAACCCCCTTGTACTACCACTAGGCCACCAACCTTTTTCTGGTTTGAATTAAATTTGATATTTAAGTTACCAAAATTTATGTTTGTAATATATGTATTTAAAATAGTACCTTTTTTACAAAAAAAAAAAAAATATGCAATAACAAAGTATATAGATTGAAATGCACATAAATTTTTTTTTAAATAAAGAAAACGTAAAAATTATGAATATATTTTTTATAAAATATTACTTATAAGAAAAAAAAATGTCGTTAATCTTTGGTTTTTATTTTTTGAAATTATTAAACAATATAAATTGTTGATGAAAAAAATCGTAAATATACACAAATTTTATAAGTAATATAAATAAAATTATAATAGGAGATGAGATAAAACAATGAATTTGAAGTATGGAAAAAAAAATATATAGGACAAAATGAATATGCAACTAATTATAATAATTGATGGATAATAATTATACTCATATTTCAGCAAAAAAAAAAAAAGTAATTACAATTTTTTTTTTCAAGTCTCGTAGTATTTCTTGAGAGAAACCCATAAAAAGTGATTGTTGGTTTTTCTTGAGAAATTAGTAGTAAACCCGTAAACCCCCCTTCCCCCTCCCCCTCCCCCCTCAAAAAACTAGTTTTCCTAATTTTTAGGAAAACTACTTTAACAAAAATCTTGATTGGGTAATGAATTGCTTATTTTCAGAAACAAAAGTCAAAAACTATCCCAAAAACTACAAACAATCAACATCCTAATTCTAAAATTTGCAAACTCGTCTGGATAGTTGGAAAAGTTGTCAAGTTCATTGGGGAACCCATCATTTTTATCTGGTTAGTATCAAACCCATCAACTTTCATATCAAAATATCAAAATTGCTTGAGTTATGGAAGTAACTTTTGATATACATTATATAACACATCCACGATGCTAACAAAAAAAAAATGAAAATCATCAAATTAGTTTTCTCACGGATCGCATGAGTTTGCATATATATATATATAT
>OVAF01003098.1:2638-13415 GCA_900406245.1 Odontarrhena argentea
CCATATACAATGAATAAAACACATTCTCATAATATAATACTAAACACAACACTGTCTACCCGTGCATGTGCACGGGTCAAAGTCCTAGTATATATTATTTGAGAAGTAAAAATGATGACTCAATGATGACTCATTGATGACTCAATGATGACTCAATGATGACATAGCCAAAAAAAATGACATGTCCATTTCAATCATAATTATTGGTTCTTACACAATTAATATTCTCTAATTGCACAAAATACCTTAATTTCTTTTCAAAATTTACAAGATCAGTCCGAAAATTTATTAATATAGTTTTGTTGAATTCCAAAAAATTAAAACTTATTAAAATATTACACGTTTTCTTAAAACTAATATACAGTAACTTTTATTTCTTCATTAATATCACTACATTGTATTTTTTACACGAAAATGTTTAAATTAAAATAACATAAATAGTATCATTTTTTCTGCAAATTTTTAATATACTTTGAAAAACTCATACAAATTTTGTACTCATACATATTATTTTCATATATAGTATACGTTTTTCTTATACAAATATGTTGCAACCGCATTTTAAAAATATTCCTTAATGATGTATTTTATTTTCTATAGAGTACACGTTTTTTTGCAAAAATATGTTGCAACCGAATTTTTTAAAATATTCTTTTATGATGTATTTTTTTTTCTATAGATTACACGTTTTTTAAAAACAAATATGTTGCTACCGAATTTTCCAAATTTATTTGTAAACAAAATCAAAATCATATATTCTCATCAATCTTTATAATCTATGATTTCCTTAAAATCAGACCTTAAAAGCAGCCCTTAATGATTCCAGTATTCAATCCACGTACATTACATAATTACCAATTTTACAAACAAATCAAACAAATCATGCCTATTTTTACTCTAACTTTCCCAAAAATCATATATTCTAATATACTCTAAGATATTATCTTTTAATTGGCCGATATTTTTGAAACACAATATTCTTCTACCATTGTCTTGTAAATAGACACGTTATCTTTCACAAACCAAAAGTATATGAAATAAACAAAACTCTTCTCTAATGGCTAAAAATACCTTACCTATTATTAATATTTTCAACAATCTCAAAACCACACGCTATGGAATTTTGGGATTGAATTTCACCAAGAAGAATTGGAGGGTTCATGCTAAGGTTAGAGATTTTGTTCTTTTTTCCATTATTTGTTCTTTATTTTCATAGTTTCGAAGAAAGTGTTTTAATTTAATTCTTCAATTTTCATATTATAGGTGTTGCATTCATGGAAAGAGATGAATGATTTGAATCAAGAGACAACAAATTACCTTCTTGCTGATGAATATGTAAGTAGTTTTTATTGAGTTTAATTTTTGAATTATGTTTTGAATATTTTTTTAATATATCACATTTTTCTATTTTTACCTTTCTTTATGTAGGGTGAAAAAATAGAGGCATCTTTAGTAGATGACTAGGTGGTTCCCGCGCTACAGCGCGGAAAATATTATTTCAAAAATCATAATTGAAAAAGTAAATAAAGAATTATTGTAAAAAACATTTCTTATGATTTTTTTTTTTTTACTTTTCGTTTTCGATTTCTGTAGCATACAAAATATTATTAATATTTTTCAAACATAATATTATATCTTCAATCCAATAAAATTGTAGACACTGATCTATACAATCTACATAGGAAAGCTAATTCCTAACAATAAATTAATTTATTAAGGAGATGTACATAAAAAAGTCGTAAAATATGATGGGAAATACAAAGTAATTTATGTTTACAGAGGAAAACAAATAGAACATACCATCAAAATTTAAAATAATCATTTTTAAAATGAAAATGTAATTGGATATCATTCACATTAAAGTAAAATGAAGATATAAAGTTTAGTTATAAAACATCGACGGCAGAAGCAGAAGCAGAAGCAAAAACAAAAACAAAAACAAAAACAAAAACAAAAAAAATCTTCAAAGCTAAATATTCTATACAAAAATGCAATGTCGTAAATATTATTTTTTTCACCATACCTAATTTAGAAATTATGAACTCAAACCCGAAAATTTACAATTTGCTTTCCACAAACAATTTTTTCACAATATGTAAACACACAAAAAAGAAAGATGGTCGGTGTAAAAACTATTTATTTACATGACATCATTATCTAATTTGGAATTCATAAAATCAAGAAAATATACACTTTTTTTTTGTAATATTTTTTTTCTTATAATATATTTTACACGATAACATTATACCTTATTTTTTATTTATAAAACAAATCAAAAAATATATAGTTTTCTTCTCATAAAAATATTTTTATTTTCATACAATATTTTAGAAAATATCATAATACCCTAATTTGAATTTATAAAACCAAATATAATAGTATACAATAATTACATGATAATATACCCCAATTTGTGATTTATGAACTTAACCAAAATATATACGATTTCCTTCCTATAAAAGTTGTTTTAGTTTTTTTTACAAAACATTTCATACTCTAATTTTGAATTTATAAACTCAAATTGAATAATAAAGTATTTAATTGATAATACTAAATCCTAATTTTGGATTTATAAACTTAAACCGAATAGCATACAGTGTGATTTTCACACACACAAAATAACGAAGAAACCTACAACAAAGATTAAAAAAAAAAAGGGGGATCAATCTGTAGCCACCTCACAAGTTTAATTTCTTTCTCCAACTACCCAAAGTTTTAAGGTCTTTCTAAAACTACACAAGACAAAATTTCATGATATATAACCACACAAAGTTTCAAAATCTATCTAAAACTCCCCAACATTAAAATACAACGTTTATTGCTTGATTAAATTAAATATTGCGTTTTAAAATTGAGTTTGACTAAATCAAAACTTAATCAATTCACCTAAAACCAAACTTAAACCGAGAACAAAACGAAAAGAAACAGACGTCCCCCAAACACTAAGACCTCTTTCTCACTTGTTACGGATATTCAACTAATCATCAATATGAAGAGATGCAGGAGGAAGAGAGGTAAAATCAGAAAAGGGGGGGCGTTTGTTGTAAAAAAGCCAATGAAGGGGGTTTTGGACTCTGTTAACGTTTTCATCCTGATAAATCAAATGTCCCTTGATTTTCCTCTTTAATTCATAGAAGAGATTAATAGTAGTAGCGTAGACATGAATAATCAAGCAATGAAAGAAGAAGATGAAAGATATGTTTTCTTTGGTTATTCCTCTCTTTCTTTTAAATACATGTGTATGAATTTGTGTGTGGATTTTTAATGCTTCCTAACAAATATGATGATGATGACGTTAACTGAAGAGTTTAGTAACATACTCAGTCACGTCCTCCCCTAATTTGGCTTTGTGTATTTCTCTAAAATTGCTTTGATTTTATGATTCTTATTTAATTAATTACAGTCATAGTTAGATAGAAAGGAGAAAGAGTCTAACGCCATTGATTGGTGTTGCTAATTCCTTTTCGTCGATTAGTTTCTTTGCCAATGAAATCTTAAACCCTATTTTTTCTTTCTGCAAATTTTTGTCGATGTTTAGAGAATAAGGGTTTTTGTTTTGTTTTTGGTTTAAGTTTGAGTTTAGCTAAATTGGTTAAGTATAATTTGATTTAATTCAAACTCAATTTTAAAACGCAATATTTAATTTAATCAAGCAATAAATATTGTATTTTAATGTTGGGGAGTTTTAGATAGATTTTGAAACTTTGTGTGGTTATATATCATGAAGTTTTGTCATATGTAGTTTTAGAAAGACGTTGAGACTTTGGGTAGTTGGAGAAAGAAATTAAACTTGTGGGGTGGCTACAGATGGATCTCCCAAAAAAAAATGACCAAGATGAAAAACTAAGAATCACCGTTGAAGATGGGAAAAACCAATATGCGTAGGTTATGATTTTACCTAATTACCAAGTTGATAATATGAGCTAATTAAACCTAAAAACTGAATATATAAGATTTTATTTAGGGTTTCGAGACCTAACGGACCTATGAAAATATGGACCATATAATATATACAAACGGGCTTTAATGACATATCACACATATCCAATCATATCATGCCATGTATTGTTTATTTTAACATAAAAATTAAAAAAAAAATAAAGAAATTTTGTGAGCTCGCCACGTAGGACAATGTATCTCACAATTGTATATAAAGATTATACACCTGAATATTTTCAGTGTTTGGTCGTGAATGAATGGTATAAGTTCAAAAACTTCATGGTGTTCTCTGCCTCTGGAAAACATAGATGTTGCCCTAACAAGTACATCGCTGAATTCAATCGTGATACTGAAATCACGAGGTTACATTCAAAAGGTCATAGAAAGTATCATGATTTTATTAATTTTGAATTGATTCATAAGCAACACCTTCACACCGATTTATTAGTTGGTGAGCATTTATTTTTATAAACTTTCTTTTTCATGATTAATATTTTCGCAAATAACTTTGTTTAATCCTATTTATTTTATTTTGTAGACATAATTGGTTTGATCGTGAAAGTTC
The DNA here is from genome assembly GCA_900406245.1 of Odontarrhena argentea. Classification (NCBI taxonomy): domain Eukaryota; kingdom Viridiplantae; phylum Streptophyta; class Magnoliopsida; order Brassicales; family Brassicaceae; genus Odontarrhena; species Odontarrhena argentea. Next base: position 7,143 of record OVAF01003098.1, read on the forward strand.
AGGCTATCCATCCATTGAAAACATTATCATCTGAAGAATTGATATGGAAGACATCCATCTTGATAAGACTTTACCTATATTTCAAGATAATTCTGATGATGCCACATGACAACTTCTCAAAGATAGCTGTAGAAGAAACTTTACTTTTGTTATATAGATAAAATTGACATTTCTAAGATAGGTTTGTAAATATGATATATGATTAAATGTAAATATTTTATATTATTATTTCGTGGATAGCATTTTTTAGAAACATTCATTGGAAAAATATTTTGATAATTTTAAAAATATATATAAAATATCAATACTAAATTATTTTCTTATTTTCTTAACTTTTATTGAATAATTTTTTCGCATGATATATAAATTTTTTGACTAAATCTTTCATCAGCTGTAGAAATCATGTAAAATTTGTATTGTAATATAAGTTTTAAAGAATTGTTCATATGTTTTTCAATTATTGAGTAAATATAATAAAAAGTAAATAGAGGGACTAATAAATAAAATTTACAAATATATGGGACACGTGGCAGCTTCTCAGAGCTAGTTGAGAAATATATCTATCTTTATAATAAAGTAAGGTTCATTCCTCAACTAGCTCTGAGAAGCTGCCATGTGTCATTTATTAGTATTTATTTTTCATTTTAATCCCTCTCCATTACTTCTTTATAATAAAGTAGAGTTCCCTTTCTCAACTAGCTCTGAGAAGCTGCCATGTGTTATTTATTAGTATTTATTTTTCATTTTAGTCCCTCTCCATTACTTTTTTCTTTTATTATCTATTAACTTACAATAATTACATCAAAAATAAAAATATGTTTTAAACAAAAGAACAATTGTTATCATTTATGTTAAGAGAGAAACACTTCACATTTATTTATATATTTTATTGGTAATTATTGCCAGATATATTGATCGTATTTCATTTGATCGTTAGTCATGTGTGATTTCACTCTATATTCTCACAACAACAATTTTTTTTGTAAAATGCATTGGAGTATTTAATCAGCGACTAAAAACTTATCGATCCAAATTTCAATGAACAACACATTTTTTCATGATACTAATTTTTTTTTACACCCATCAATTTATTCTTACATTATATTTTTCTAATATAATATATTGCATCATATTCTTAAAATGTAATAGATTTCAAATCCGCGCAAGGCGCGGACCTTCCCCTAGTATATATATATATTTGTCTACTATCCAATTTAGTTTTAGTAGTTGTTTTGTGTATTCGTAAATTTTAAATATTAGAAATGATTTTTAATTAGTCTTGAACTTCTAATAGGCTAATAACTTGTAATTAATTATAACTAGTGCGACAATATATTTCTAATTTCTTATTTAACGGTTATCCTTTTAAAGAAAAATAGAAGAAGCTTAATTAAGAGTGCTAAATTATAGACATGATCATATTTTACGTGAAGTAGTGAAGCATGATGAGTGTTGTTGGCATTTTTTTCCTTTTTGTTACAGTAAAGTTACTTTACAGTAAAGTTACTTCATATAGATATATTGTTGAAAATATAAATATTCTAACTCGTTTATAAAATTAAGAGGTAACAAGTTCAATATATCCATCTGAGTTTTTATTTGGGTAAATAACCCAACATAAAATTTAATTAGGTTGAGTAGACCCAAGCAGAATAAAATTACCTTATTGCTCATACTTCTTGTTCTGACAGTAAAGTGAATAGGTCTTATAGGTGTGGTATAGATTGATAAACACAAATGTACATTGAATAAACATGTGGTGGTTGTATTCTCTCTTCTCTCTCTTGACTCTACTTTTCCTCACGAATCTCACTTCTTCTCTCATCTTTCTTTTTGTTTACACTTCTTCATTCTCCTCTTTCTTCACCAAAATTCTCTATTACATGATTATAAGAAACATTAGTGATAGATTATAAATATAAAATTTCTTCTTCTCTATCAAAAACTTGTATCAAAGATTTCAATTTTCCTCTTATGGCTTTTTATGGTGATGACGACGATGCCTATTCACACTGTCAAAGTGATGGTAACATCCATGTCTGATTATACCAAGAGAGTGTCCATCTAGCAATGAGGTCTTGCTGGACAACGAACCCGGTTACGAATGATGGTAGACAACTAATAACTTTGTTAGTACGTTATTTTGTAAGTTGGATATATATAGATAGATATATATTACATATATAACATGTATGATAAAGTGTAAAATATATTTTAGTCGACTACCTTAAAATTTATACTTTGAAGATTATAGCAATACAAAACATGTATGATAACAATATTAGTTAAAGATATAACTTTGAAGATTAGTTAAAGATATAACTTTTAAGAGGTAAAAAACTATAAAATTGGTTAACAAAACTAGTACCCTGTTAACAAATTTGATGCTTCTTTACTAACGATGGTAGTGATTACAATAACTGGTAACATGTGTAACTTCTACGTGATACCTAACTATATATCTGGTTAACAACAGTGATAACCTAGTTAACAACAGAGGTGTTTCTTTATGTCGGCTGTTGTGAACCCACTAGAAAAAATTCTGTCACAAGATTCAACCTCCTAACCAATAAGCTTCAACAAGTTTTCCACCAACACATCTTCACTATCCACCAGCAAGTTTAGCTCTTCTTTATCAATCTCTATTTCTGTAACATTAGGAATTATGTAGTCAACCACAATCTGTAATAGTGGAATTGTAATGAGTTAGCAATATACGCCCACAAATAACTCATTAAAATTGAACAAGTAACAATTAATTTAAATGCAAACTATATTGTAGCTAGTTAACATTACTGGAATCGTGTTAACTGACTTGATGTCTCTGAACTTAAGAATGTAAAGGTTACTACGACTAAATATTGTGGTTCTTGTGAAGAGAAACTAAACGCAATTTTAAAAAATAAATGTTTAAAATTTCAACTTTATGAACATTTTATGTTCCCCAAGTGAAAAAGTCATAAGTGTATGTTTGTATGTTTTAAGTTCCCAACCAAAAAGAGTTGTCTTGTATCTGATTCACTTATCATGTCAGTTAAAAAGCTGACTTTTTGTCACTCCAAATGTCTTCGTCAATGACATTTTTGTCATATAAATATAACTGTGACACCAAAAAAAGTACATGGTCATTCACTACAATAAAATCATATTTATGTATATCTATTGCAAATTCTCTAAAATTAATATTAAAGCAATCGACAAAATAAATATATGTATTATAAATTAATTATAAAAACAACTGGATACATTATATTATATTTAAAATTGATTATGGTTAATACTATTAAAGTTTATCCTTGTGGTTAATCAATAATATCAATTCAGTTATGGTTGATATATTTTTTAATCATTTTCGATATATGTTTTTTTTATTGTTAATGGTTACGGTTTTGTTTTGGTTACGATTTAAAAATGTCCGGTTACAGTCTGAAATAAATACAGATTTGATTTTGGTCAGGACTCATGCTAAGGTTGAATGATAAAATTAGAAAGAATCAAACAAAATCAGTTGACTTTCTTAAAATTTTGGAAGAATATAAAACTAATGAGTTAGATTTAAAATAATTGATTCAATAACATGACAAGATGTAAGAAAGTCGGCAACATCGTTCTCTCACGCACGTTCTCCAAGAAAACAACCATAATCTCAATTTGCTTCAAATTCGGCGGCTCCTCCGTGCCGTCGCGGCTGCTTCACCGGAAATTTCACTCTGGTGTGGCTCTACTGGGGTCCCCCTCAATCTATTGGCCACTCGAATTCTCTTGGCTCTGTTCCGACTATGCAATCCCCGACCCAATCTATCCCCCAAAACTCAATCTCGATGTTGAACCCGACTACTGTGGAAGACGACTCTGCGGCTGATGTCTAAAACAACTTGGAGACCCCGGTCATTGAAGAAGACCCTGCTCCAATAGATTTTGAAGAAGGCTCTCTTGTAAAAGATGGCTCCAATACAGAAGTTTGTGACTCATGTCGAAGCCTTCGTCGATTTGCCAGAGATTGAAGCTTCTGAGAAGGAATCTCGTGCGATTCCCTTTGTGCCTTCCTTAGGAACATGGGCGACGCCATTGAAGATCTCTTCAGATACTTTTCCATCGGCATTGACCACCTTCCCGGGGACTGCCTCAAACCTGCTCAACGAGCTCTCGTCCCCTTCTCAGTGGCCAACTATAGCTGTAGGAGTACAAGTGCCTTAAAAAAGAGTCAAGCAATTGACTCACAAAACCAGAGGAAAACCTCCAGTTGCGGTAAAACCTCTGGCTGAAGAGCTTCCTCCGCCAGAAGTAATGGAGAGCGGAAAATTACGTTTTCCTTAGGCAGCCAAGTTGAATCCTTCAATGCGGAACCTCTACAGAGCAACGACTCCATCCTATATGGAAGATGGTACTCCAAAGGTAACCATCCCTACCCACATTCTTCTTCATGGTCCTGAGAATCAAACAGAATATGTCGTAGGACAGTTTTACCGTTGCTCCCCTCCATCGGGAGGTCTAATTCATGTTGTGGTTAATAGGATATGGGGTAGGAATTGTACAGTATTCACCAGAAAGTTAAGTGAATCTTCTTATCTATTTCATATACCGGATGAATCCACACGGACTTGGGTCCTCCAGCGAGGACTATGGCATGTGAATGATTGCTTAATGTTTGTTGCTTCTTATAGCCCTGCAACTACTCTTTCTCTTCCTGAGATAACCACTGTCCCTGTCTGGGTGAAACTAAAGATCATTCCTGAAAGTCTCTATTCTAGACCGGGGATAAGCTTCATAGCCTCAGGCTTAGGAGAACCAATTGTTACCAACAAGCCAAGGCTAGATCCTACACTCATGGGTGAGGCTAAGATTCTGGTTGATGAGGTTGAGTTGGACAAGCCATTCCCTCAGAAAATTGCTTTGGTTGATGAATATGGTACGATATCCATGGTTGATGTTGAGTATTCGTGGATTCCGTCAAAGTGCGGAAGATGTGGACACTTAGGACATAAGGAACCAAGATGCTTGCAACAAATCCCATTCAAAGAGAGGACCAAATTTGTAGAAGCTACAAACCATGCCCCTCTTTCAGTCTTTGCCACATGAGTGAGTTCAGGAGTGAGTATATCTGGCTCGGTATCTATTGCTGCTGCTGATCCTATAACAACCTCAGTCTCAACCTTAGTTGATATTGTTACATGTACACATAAAACTACAGTTTCAACACCGAATCCAACCTTGTCATCTTCGGAACATGTTTCAGTAACTCCAACCCAAGATGCTCTTCTTTTAGAATCTGCTATGCCTTCTGCAACAATAAACTCTCATGGGATGGATTTAAATCCGTCAACTACTACAACTATAACAGCCACTAAGGTTGTTCCGGTCTTTACCACAACCGACAAGAATTTCCAAGACACTATAAGCTTGACTAAGATGTAGAAAATGAGACAGTTGTTGCATTTCCTACAGCAGATGATGATATTGCAACTCCTCCACCTAAATCAGAAGGCTCTTCTAGAGTTAATGAGGATGTGGTTGAGTTGTATGTTAATAATGGTGTTCTTACAGGTTATGTGAATGTTGATGAATTGTCTCACAGGAGTCGAGGAGGAAGACCATTCAAACCGACACAAAAGATGCAAGAATTACAATGGACTATGGCAGGTGGTCGAGGCAATCGAGGTCGCGGAGGACGTGGCGGTCGAGGACCCAATAACTAAAGGTCTAAAGTTTGCTATCTACGCTAGCTACTTCATGACTTTTAACTCTCGGTGAACCTGTATCACTTATGGGCTTTTACTTTAAGTGTATGCTTAATCAATTATTTACTTCATACTTTCTCAAACTATATGCCCCAAGTCAGTAAGTCATATCCTTGTAATTTTGTTTCTGCATTTTAAATAGAATAACCTTTTCAAAAAAAAATAACATGACAAGATTTAACGCTGAGAAGACTTTTAGTTTTGTAGTTTTGTACTTCCGGATGGGGAATTCTTCATGGAATGTTTTTAACTTTTTATATATTTCGATGAAAGTTCCGAGTCAGAAATAGAATAATAGTCACATGTCATCAAGAATAATAGTTCAAACTTCAAAGATATCGTAGTATAATTCAATGGTGACCTCACATTGGTGAATGGGTCAGGGTGAGTGACTTCTTAAACAATTACGATTTCCGGATGATTTTAACTTCTTTCTCAAACAAAGCCTGTGATAAGTCCGAAATAATCGGTGTTTCGGTTTACCAAATAATATTTATAAACCTTGAACCAACTATCGACAAACTAGTTGTCGTAG
>OVAF01003099.1:0-13413 GCA_900406245.1 Odontarrhena argentea
CGATGACATATTTGCCTTCTATTGTGAACGTGGAATGCCTTGTCGAACTAATCATGCATTATAGCAAGCTTGAGAAGTTGTGGGATGGAATTAAAGTGAGTAAGAAATCTGTTTTTGTTTTTTTACAATTTTTTTTTGCGTGAAGGAAAAAGATTGATGGTGTTTGAATTGTATACTCATAGCACGGTCGTGTTTTTATGTTCTTTTAGTGGTTTTTCCTTTTATGTGTTCACCACTAACTGTATCAACTAATGTGCGTAATCTTGTAATTTTTCTATACAGCGGCTTCCAAATCTCAAGAGGATGGATTTGGGTTATTCTGAAAACTTGAAGGAGATTCCTGATCTCTCAACTGCCACTAATCTCGAGATTTTGTCCCTTGAAAGTTGCTCGAGTCTGGTGGGACTTCCACCTTCTATTGGAAATGCCACCAATCTAAAGTACTTGAATCTAAGGAGTGGCTCGAGTCTGGTGGAACTTCCTCTTTCTATTGGCAATGTCACCAATCTTCAGGAATTGTACCTTCATGGTTGCTCGAGTCTGGTGGAACTTCCTCTTTCTATTGGAAACCTTCAGAAGTTGAAGACCTTGATATTAAAAGGATGCACAAAGTTAGAGGTTCTTCCCACCAACATCAATTTGGAATCTTTGGAAGAACTTGATCTCACCGATTGCTCGATGTTGAAAAGTTTTCCGGAGATCTCCACAAACGTTAGAAATCTCGAGATCAGCAAAACCGCAATGGAAGAAGTTCCTCTCTCGATCGGATCATGGTCTCGTCTCGATGAGTTGTATATGACGTACTTTGAAAACCTCAAGGAATTCCCTCATGTTCTTGACATCATCACAATGCTGGAGTTGAGCGATACAGAGATACAAGAGGTTCCTCCATGTATCAAGAGAATGTCTCGTCTAAAATGGTTTGTGATCAACGGATGCAGAAAACTGGTATCACTCCCACAATTTCCCGATTCCTTATCGGGGATTTTTGCAGAAGGTTGCGAGTCCCTGGAGAGACTAGATTGTTCCTTTCCCAATCCATTGTCTTGTCTTTACTTTGAAAAGTGCTTCAATCTGAATCAAGAAGCAAGAGACCTCATCATCCATACTCGGACTAGTTCATCAGGTGTAATAAAATATCCATTTTCAGTCTTACCGGGTAGAGAAGTGCCTCTGTGCTTCACTCACCGAGCTACTTGTGGCCGTGGGGATTGTTCAATGACAATCAAATTGAATGAAGGCTCTCTTTCTAAATCCATGCGATTGCAGGCTTGCTTCTGGCTGGTTTTTAAAGGTGATGATGATACGGATTGGAAGGCCCAGGGTTCTCTATCTGTTACGTGTAAAAAAAAAGTGTGTTTTGAAGCTGAAGTTTTAGGAGAGCATTTGTACACATTTGAAGTAGAAGCAGAGGTGACTTCCAGTGAGCTTGTCTTTGAGTTCGAGGTTGAAGACAAATATTTGTGGGAGATAGGAGAATGCGGGGCCGGGCTACTCAGAACTCTCGTAGACCACGATGAGAGCTTGAGAGGTGGCCATGGTGGATGTAAATAAACAAGTAACACAATCGCTTCACAAACAACCTATATCAGCTTAAAACCCTGAGCTCGCTTCTCTCTACACCCCCTGATCAGGTTCTTATCATTATCAAAGACCTTAATTTTCCATTTCAATCGATCTAAGCAATAATGAATTTTGATGTGCTTGAGTATTGTAATGTAGTCATCCTGTAACCCAATTGACATATTTTAGGTTAGTGTTTTCGTTTTTAGGTCGAGATTGGAAAGCTTCGAAACTTTGTCTCAATGTTGATGACACAGCCTCAAATGCTTCTATCCCAAAATATGCAGTCCTCTAACCCTGAATGCATTCCAAAGAATCCAATGCCACCTTCGAAGTCCCAATTACATAAATGTTGGCACATTGATTAATGTTTATCAGTTTATGAACATAAGTTTAAATCATTTCATGAAAACTATCTGGCTGTCTGAATCTTGACATAGGTGAGGAGATCAAATGTGGCGCAAAAATCAAGTATTGACAGAGAGCAACATTGAAGAAACTGATCATTGAGATGAAGAGAATGGTAAATGCTATGTGACCTGCTTTGCTTCTTTTTGCCGACCCAGCAGTAAACTTAAGCTGATTCGCAGAGGTTTTGATACACTAAAAAGTAACACTTAGTACTTACAGAGATTTGGTACATTGCTTAATATGCAGATTTGTTGTAAGTACCCATCTGTCTTGCTTTTTTTTTAATCTTTGAACATACAATCCAACGTCTAGGGAGCATAGAGCTAACAAAAAAGTTTTGTTTTGTTTCCTCTGTAATATTTCTTTGTTCCTGGACCTTAAGTTTTTCGTTTAGGTGATCAAACAATTTTTAAGTCTTGTTAAGTCAACAAAAAAAAGATTTGTTTAGTTCTGGGAAAGGAGTTTTTTTTCTTTTCTTTTTTTGGAATCAAAACTATGAAAATAAGGTTAACATTTGTACGTTTAACATTCGATATAGCCCCTCAACATTTGATTTAATACTGTATTTATGTCAGAGCACTTGAAAGTCTTCAACTGAGAAGATGCAGTTGCTAATATTTTTCCATCTACTAGTGGGAGGAAACAAAACAGAGCAAAAGTATCATCAGCAAGGTAAATATATTTTCAAGCTAGCCTATGCATGTTAAATTTGATGGGGAATAAACGCACAACGGCGCAGCGGAATAGAATTCCCCACACTTATGTGAGCCTATGAGAAAAATACTCGAACAATTGCAGCAATAAATCTTAGCAGTAAAGTAAATGAGACAACACAATTTTTACGTGGAAAATCTTCTCGATGTGAGAAGGAAAAACCACGGGACCGTAGTCCACTCCAAAATCCACTATAACAAATGAATTGAGTTACAACCACGTCCTCCAGAGACTAAGGCTCCAAAGAGCAATCTCCAACACAAGAACAAACTACACAAGAGAGCAATACAAGAGCTTAGAAACAAGCAGCCTCAAACAACCTATGTTCACTAATATTCCGGCCACCAAATGAAATCTCCACCGTACAAATCTTAGATGAACAGGTCAAGAACACCTCTGCAAAATTTCAGCTCGATCCAATAAGAAATCACCGTTGGATCTACCAAACACTCAAGACTGCGCCTGCTGAAGAACTGTGGCGACCAGCCACGCTAAAACCCAGATTCCCGAGAAACCAACCGTTGAAACGACAATCCCACCGTTGAATCTCAAACCCACTGAGTCACGAAGCTACCCACAAAATTTCAGACCAATCCGAGTACGTTAAAGCCTCCAAAAGTCGACTTTAACAAACACCAACGAAACTGTTTTTCACCTCTCTTTTTGATCCGAAAATCTCCTCTATGTTTTCGTTCTTCTTATGTCTCTCTGGCTTTTACATTTAGGTTAAAGAGAGAAACTCATCAAACCTAATAAAGCCCATGACCAAACAATAATAGTTGGCCCAAATTTGGTCCAAAACCAAACCCAATGGTTTCCTCACCTTGGAGGAACACCAACAAAATTTCCATGTATTACTTCAATGTGGCTTCTAGGCAGTTAAAACATATTTGAAGAAACCAACGGAAGCATTACATGTCCCGAGACACACCTAGCAAACAGATAAAAAGCAAAATTTCTTATGTTGAAGCTTTGAGCTTTCAGATCACTTTCACAAACCATCCCATCTGCACCCCCACTGGTGTATACAAAAGACATCTGTAGAAGATGAAACAGAATTGACACCACTGCACAGGACAAGAGACAAAATTGATAATAACTACCAAAAAATTTCTACCGATGGACAAATCATATAGAGTACCCATAAATTCGCTTCTCTCGGTCATGTTTGTGCCTTTTCTTGTTGTAATTATTGTCCTTTCACTCTTTTTCTTCTATACGAATTTCTCTGTAGCTTAAGAGTGTAATGTGTTCATTTTCATCAGTGCTGAATTTCTTCCATGACTTTTGATACTTTGCTCGGATGAGTATTGTTCCCTCTTTGAGCACAAGCCGTGTAAATTTTGGAGATCGTAATGTTGGAATTAAGGATCGATTTTTTCTTTTTTTAGTTGTTAGTTTAAAAACATTTGTAATCATTTTGGTGTTTTAGGCCTATGTCGGGTAGCTTGCGTCTCAAGTCATCAGGATGATTTTGAGAAACTGCAGAGGTGAAAGAGAAGAACATGTTGATGACACAACGTCACATGCTTAATTAAGGCTTGGAACGTTAATTTATTAAACCCTGAATATATTTCAAAGGTAATGCAATACTTTCTTATTACTATTGAGAGAGTGTAACCTGTTGCGCATCTTTTGGCAATCAAGATACAGAGAATCAATCTGTACGCTTGTTTAATTTAATTTCAACAACTTTGAACACTATATGACTTCATTGTCATATCCTTGTAACCTTTTAATTTCTGCATTTTAATAGTAAACCTGTTTCAAAAAAGTTACAGAGAATCAAGTCAATTCGTTGAGATATTTAAAAAAAAGTTGCACTTGATACTAAATTTAGTATTTAATTATTTATCCTTTGAGACTGACCCATTCTTCTATGATCAGTAGCTATATTCACATTTTTGAAAATTAAAAGAATTATATTATATTGTCGACAAAAAAAAAAAAAAAAAAGAATTATATTATATTATATATGTGGTATTTAAGAGGGCTAAAATCTCCAAAATTTTTATTGTAGACCGACTTCTCTAGTAGTGTTTAGGTTTTCTTCATAATTCAAACGTAATTTTGTTGTGTGATATGACTTTGTATAAATGGTTGCTTATTCCGATTTAGGAATATTGATTTTCCTCGATATTTTCCACTAATGGACTGATATGGGTATTTGATTTGTAACTCAATAAATTTCCATTAGCAAAAACAGACAAAATTAAATCTCAGCACATGAGGGAAACTATTTTGACACCCTTTGCATTGTTTTTCCAATATTCCAATGATTCTAGTGGAGACATTTGAGTTCAATCACTGCTTCCTTGAAAATTCACATGTGTTTTGCTTCCTTCTAGAATAAGTTTGCCACAACCTATTTCATGGAAATATTGGACATTCAATGGAGCAAATCATGTGTCGCTTCTGTTTTCTGATTCCCTTCATACTGTGTAGAGTTTATATTTTCATCTCTGATTTAGGATTCATTTTTTTTTTTTGTAAGGGAAACATTTTTTTAAATGAAGCTTATACTATTTTGCTAGTTGTTCTTGTAGATATCAGCAAATATGTAAGTATTTTTATTTTTTTTTGAAACGAATATGTAAGTATTTTGACACCTTCTGCATTCTTTTTACAATCCAAAGGAATCAGATTCTGATATAGAGTACGTTTGAGTTTGATCACTATCTACTTCCTTGGAAATTACTTATGCATTTCGTTGCTGCTTCCTTCTAGAATCATTTTGCTTTTTCATGAAAAAATTTGTACATTTCTACTTTAAGTTTTCCTTTTTCTTTTATTTGGGTCCAAACTTTATCTTTTCCTTTTACGCGTCTTCTAAGTCTTGTTTATGCTTTATATTTGAATCCTTTCATACGTTAAATTTTGTTGAGTTGTGTCTTGGATTTAATATTTCCAAGGAAACATACTTTAACGAAGCTTCTTATCTTTACAGTAAATAAAATATAAAAAAGTTACTTTAAATCTTGTCTATGCTAATATTTATTAGGATAAAAACAGAAATTAACATGCATATAGGAAACTTGGCTGAGTGGGGACCGAAAGAAGAAGCTAAATCTCTTTTTTGATATAGTTTATGTCAACTTACTCAGTCAATTGATCCTGTTCCCATCAGATTAACAAATGGATTCTTCTTTTTTCCTTACCACTGTTGCTGCTGCAATAGCACTCTTCCTTCTTCTCATAAAACTCAGATTCGATCAAGATTCCAAAGAGGAAGATTCTTCTTCTTCATCACCTTCATCTTCTTTAACTCCTTCGTTGATGCCTCCATCTTCTTTGTCTCGCATTTGGACACACCATGTGTTTCCCAGCTTCCGAGGGGAAGATGTCCGTAGAGAATTTCTCAGTCACATTCTGGCGGAGTTTCAAAGAATGGGAATCACTCCCTTCATTGATAACAAGATCAGAAGAGGAGAATCTATCGGTCCAGAGCTCATTCGGGCGATTCGAGAATCTAAGATTGCAGTTATCTTGCTTTCCAGGAACTACGCTTCTTCAAAATGGTGTCTCGACGAACTGGTGGAGATTATGAAGTGCAGAGAAGAGTTGGGTCAGACTGTCTTGGCCATTTTCTATAAGGTGGATCCTTGTGATATAAAAAAGCTGACCGGAGATTTTGGAAAAGTCTTTAGAAAAACTTGTGTCGGTAGACCAAAGGAGGATATTGGGAGATGGAAGCAAGCTTTGGAAAAAGTGGCCACATTCGCCGGTTATCATTCAAGCAACTGGTTAGTCTCTTAATCACATAAAACTATACAAATGTGTGAGTTTTACCATTATATTCACTGTATGTTCCTCTATATTGTTAGGGATAATGAAGCTGCTATGATCAAAGATATTGCCATTGATATTTCCAACATCTTAAATAGTTCCACACCATCAAGTGACTTTGACGAGTTAGTTGGGATGAGGGTTCATTTGGAAAATCTGGAACCATTGCTATGCCTAGACTCAAATGAAGTGAGGATGGTCGGTATTTGGGGTCCTCCTGGGATTGGGAAGACCACAATTGCCAGAGTTGTATACAACCAGCTCTCCAACTGTTTTCAACATCGTGTCTTTATGGATAATATCAAAGCAAACTATGCGAACCCTTGTTCTGATGACTACACTACACAGTTGCAATTACAACAACAATTTATGTCTCAACTAACCAACCATAAGGACATGGAGGTTTCTCATTTAGGAGTTATCCGAGATAGAATGAAAGATAAGAAAATTCTTGTCATTCTCGATGGCGTGGACCACTTAGCACAACTAGAAGCGTTGGCGAGAAAGACTTGGTGGTTTGGTCCTGGGAGTCGGATCCTCGTTACATCACAAGATCGAAAACTTTTTAGAGCACATGGCATCAACCATATTTACAAGGTGGCTTTTCCATCATTTGATGTAGCTCTTCAAATCTTTTGCGTGTATGCTTTTGATCAAAAGTTCCCTAAAGAAGGTTTTGAAGAGCTTGCTAGGAAAGTTACATACCTTGTTGATAAACTCCCTTTGGGGCTAAGGGTAATGGGCTCTTATTTTCGGGGAATGTCCAAGCAAGACTGGACAGAGTCACTACCAGGGTTGGAGAATAGCCTTACCCATATTCAAAGCATTTTAAAGCTCAGCTATGATGCTTTAGATGATAAAAATAGAGAATTATTTTTGTATATAGCATGCTTTTTCAAGTCTTACCCGACTAAGAGAGTGGAGGAGTATCTTGGGAAGGAATTCGTGGATGTAAGGCTAAGGCTCAGAATCTTAGCAGAAAAATCTCTCATATCTTTCGAGTACCCTGGATCATATATAGAGATGCATAGTTTGCTCGTAAAACTAGGTAGAGAAATTGTTCGTAAACAAGATATTCGTGACCCTGGACAGTGCCAGTTCTTGGTAGATAAAAGAGATATATGTAAAGTATTGACTGGTGATGCAGCGGTAAGTTTTGACGTTAGTATTTCATTCCCAATAAATTTTGTTTATTCGATACCTAACTATCTCTCTACCTTCTTTTTGTTGCTTTTTCCAGGGTAGTAAAAGTGTCGTAGGCATAGATTCCAGCTACTTTTTAGATCCCATCCACGTTGTCAAAGAAGAATTAGATATTAGTGAGAGAGCATTCGAAGGAATGTCTAATCTCCGATTCTTAAGACTCGGAAGCAATCAAAGAAAATTACCGAGAGGTCTGAAGTATATATCTCGTAAACTTCAATTACTAGAATGGTGGTATTTTCCGATGACATATTTGCCGTCTATTGTGAACGTGGAATGCCTTGTCGAACTAATCATGCCTTATAGCAAGCTTGAGAAGTTGTGGGATGGAATTAAAGTGAGTAAGAAATCTGTTTTTTTTTTTACAATTTTTTTTGGCGTGAAGGAAAAAGATTGATGGTGTTTGAATTGTATACTAATAGCATGGTCGTGATTTTATGGTCTTTTAGTGGTTTTTCCTTTTGTGTGTTCACCACTAAATGTATCAACTAATGTGCGTTTTCTTGTAATTTTTCTATACAGCGGCTTCCAAATCTCAAGAGGATGTATTTGGATTATTCTAAGAACTTGAAGGAAATTCCTGATCTCTCAACTGCCACTAATCTCGAGATTTTGTCCCTTCAAAGTTGCTCGAGACTGGTGGAACTTCCACCTTCTATTGGAAATGCAACCAATCTAAAGAAATTGGATCTAAACCGTTGCTCGAGTCTGATGGAACTTCCACCTTCTATTGGAAATGCCACCAATCTAAAGAAATTGGATCTAAGTCGTTGTCGGAGTCTGGTGGAACTTCCTTTTTCTATTGGGAATGCCACCAATCTTGAGGAATTAGATCTTCATGGTTGCTTGAATCTGGTGGAACTTCCTCTTTCTATTGGCAATGTCACCAATCTCCAGAAATTGGATATTCGTGGTTGCTCGAGTCTGTTGGAACTTCCACCTTCTATTGGAAACCTTCAGAAGTTGCAGAAGTTATTATTAGAAAAATGCTCTAAACTAGAGGTTCTTCCCACCAACATAAATTTGGAATCCTTGGAAGAAATTGATCTTACTGATTGCTCGATGCTGAAAAGTTTTCCTGAGATCTCCACATACGTTAAAGTTCTCTGGCTCTCAGGAACCACAATAGAAGAAGTGCCTCCTCGATCAACTCATGGCCTCGTCTTGATTGGTTGTATATGTCAAAGTGTAAAAACCTCAAGGGATTCTCTCATAATTCAGAGATACAAGAAGTTCCTCCAATCTCTTGTCTTCGAAAACCCAAAGTAAGTAATTTCTATTTATTTCAGATCGATCATTTGTCTTTTTGTGACAGGTTTTAACGAAGTCTTGTTATGGTTGTTCACGTGGTTTTTCTTATGTGTTCACTTCTCTAAGTACATAACGAGATGTGCTCTTGTTAATTGTCCCCACAGCCACTTCAAAACCTCCGGGATATGGATTTGAGGAAGTGTAGAAACTTGAAGGAGCTTCCTGATTTCTCAGCCGCCACTAATCTTCAGAGACTGCATCTGTCGAGTTGCTCAAATCTCAAGGAGCTCCCCTCCACTATTGGCAATGCCATTAATCTTCGGAGTCTGGATCTGTCGGGCTGCTCGAATCTCCAGGAGCTCCCCTCCACTATTGGGAATGCCATTAATCTAGAGGAATTGAATCTAAGTGAGTGTTCAAATCTGGTGGAACTTCCTCTTTCTATTGGAAACCTTCAGAAGTTGAAGATATTGAGCTTAGAAGGATGCCCTAAACTAGAGATTCTTCCAACAAACATCAATTTGGAGTCTTTGGATGAGCTCGATCTCACTGATTGCTCAATGTTGAAGAGTTTTCCTGAGATCTCCACAAACGTTAGAAAACTTGTGCTCAGCAAAACCGCAATAGAAGAAGTTCCTCTCTCGATCGCATCATGGTCTCGTCTCGATGAGCTGTGTATGTCGTACTTTGAAAACCTCAGGGAATTCCCTCATGCTCTTGACATCATCACAAGGCTGGAGTTGAGAGATACAGAGATACAAGAGGTTCCTCCATGTGTCAAGAGAATGTCTCGTCTACAATGGTTTGTGATCAAGGGATGTAGAAAACTGGTATCACTCCCACAATTTCCCGATTCCTTATCAGGGATTTTTGCAGAAGGTTCCGAGTCCCTGGAGAGACTAGATTGTTCCTTTCGCAATCCATTGTCTTGTCTTTACTTTGCAAAGTGCTTCAATCTGAATCAAGAAGCAAGAGAACTCATTATCCATTCTCGGACTAGTTCATCAGATGTATTTTCATATCCAGATTCATATTCAGTCTTACCGGGTAGAGAAGTGCCTCTGTGCTTCAGTCACCGAGCTACTTGTGGGGATTGTTCAGTGACAATCAAATTGAATGAAGGCTCTCTTTCTAAATCCATGCGATTTAAGGTTTGCTTCTGGCTGGTTTATAAAGGTGATGATGATACGGATTGGAAGGCCCAGGGTTCTCTATCTGTTGTTACGTGTAAAAAAATAGTGTGTTTTTCAGATAAAGTTTTAAGAGAGCATTTGTACACATTTGAAGTAGAAGCAGAGGTGACTTCTAGTGAGCTTGTCTTTGAGTTCGAGGTCGAAGATAAATATTTGTGGGAGATAGGAGAATGCGGGCTACTTGAACTCTCGTAGACCACGATGAGAGCTTGAGAGGTGGCCATGGAGGATGTTAACAAACAAGTAACACAATTGCTTCACAAACAACCTATTACAGCTTAAAACCCTGAGCTCGCTTCTCTCTACACCTCCTGATCAGGTTCTTATCATTATCAAAGATCTTAATTTTCCATTTCAATCGATCTAAGCAATAATGAATTTTGGTGTGGTTGAGTATTGTAATGTAGTTATCCTGTAACCAATTGGCTTAGCAATACTTCAGACTGTTTGGAGAACATTTATAATTGTTTTCTTTTGTTTTTTTAGGTCGAGATTGGAAAGCTTTGGAATTGCGTCTCAATGTTGATGACACAGCGTCAAATGCTTCTAGCATAAAACATGCAGTCCTGAATGCATTCCAAAGGTAATCCAGTGCCACCTTCTAACTCCCAATTACATAATGTTGGCACATTGATTACTATTTATCAGTTTATGAACATAAGTTTAAATCATTTCACGAAAATTGTCTGGCTGTCTGAATCTGGACACAGGTGAGGAGATCAAATGTGCCGCCAAAATCAAAGTATTGACAAAGACAGCGCCATTGAAGAAACAGATCATTGAGATTAAGAGAATGGCAAATGCTATGTGACCTGCTTTGCTTCTTTTTGCCGACCCAGCAGTAAACTTAAGGCGATTCACAGAGGTTTTGATACTCTATAATAAGTAACACAGCAGTAAACTTTGCTTAATATGCACATTTGTTGTAAAACCCATCTGTTTAGCTTTGTTTTTTTTTAACTTAGAACACACAATCCAACGTCTAGCGAGCATAGAGCTAACAAAAAAGTTTAGTTTTGTATCCTCTGTAGTATATCTTTGTTCATGGACCTTAAGTATTTCGTTTAGGTGCTCAAACAATTTTTTAAGTCTTCTTGAGTCGACAAAAAGAGATTTGTTTAGTTCAGTGAAATGAGTGTTTTTCTTTTCTTTTTTTTTTGGGTCAAAACTGTGAAAATAAGTTTAAATTGTCTCTTCTATGGCTAAAAAATACAACAAATTCTAAGGCAAGATAATTCAAAAACTTGAGAAGAGGAAAAGCTTCTTTCTCTACTCTTCACTCATTAGCTTACATCTCCTCCATCAAGGTATCATCTAAAAGTAAAAACCACAGACAAAAATTTAGATTAAATCATTTAGTGCACATACAAATATGCCAAAAAAAAAAAAAAAAAACCATTACCTTTATCCTTTCCATCGTCACTGCTTAATTCGGATTCGTTATCATTCTCACCATAGAAATGATCTTGTACATCTTGTTCCTCATCCTCACTTTCATCAACCTCTTCATCATGACCTGTAGGTTGCGTCTAATTTCCTGCAGCTTTATTGATCTTCCAAAGGTTATTGAAAGTAATTAGCCATATGTGCTATAAAAACCATCTATAATTAGATAATTGATATGTAACCTGAGCTGTAACAAGTTGTAAGCGCCCAGATAACTGTAGTAACTGTTGAAGAGCCGTTCCTCGGGAATTGGTAATCTGGAGGAATGGTATAACATACTTAAAACCAATCCAATCCTACAGAACTAACAAAAATCCTTGGCTCAAATCTTATCTCTTACCTTATGCAATGTATTAAGTAGCTGTTGGTTTTTTGGTTCTTGGGACATGATATAATGACTATGATTCACCATTATTCTGTATATCCATGGAAGAAGATGCCTCCCACCACATCCCCTGTTAAAATAAATGCAACTGTGTTAAGACCACGCATTATTTGAATCATTATCCTAGTATACTAGAGAAAAACATCAGGGATTTGAGCGTTTAAATTTTCCAATAATAATATAACTGCATATATAGCGTATGAGAATGGCAGAGAACCAACTTTGTCTGCCACATAAGAATGAGAGCTTCTAGGGTCTTGAACGCTGTGGAGGGTGCCATTGACAAAACAACAGACTTTAACTGCCAATACAAAAGTTTATATGACTACTATGAGTGGTAGATAAAAATAAAAATCTCTACAGAAATGTGTCCGAAGCATGTATAACATGCCAAATAACCGAGGAACCAGAAAGAAAATGTACCTTCTTTGGTGGTAGATAAGCCTCAAGATCAATTCCATCAACTACTGAAGTATAGGAAAATTGCTTGATTCATCTGTACTTTTAAGTATCCCTAATGATCTCAACCTATCCCTCCATGCTAAATGTCTCTACATAATCTGAAAATTCAAAATAAAAAGGAATGAAAAAAAATGTCAGAGCAGTTCTTGCACTGAAGCATCTGAATGTATATAGTAAAAGAGCCAAAACAATCAAGCAACTTCCATCAGTTCGGCGATGGTGTTAATGATGGTACGTTGGCTTTGATACCATAATGTGAAACTCACCAGCTTGACTTTGGTCAACCATGTCTGTATCCTTATCAGATGAATTTTGTTGTACACTCTTTTTCTCGTGCAGATCAGCAACTCTTGCAATTGGCAGCAAAGCATCCTCCGCATGTGCACGGTCTAATGTTGTAACTATACAAATATAATAAAGTCATAGTTAGCCACTGTCATTGGCAGGAAAGGAAGGGAAATGGAAACTGCAATCCACAAAGCACTATCGAGGATAAAGACTTTCATGCTGAGAAGATTAAACAACATGATCCAACATATAAAGAAAGCTATATCCTGTAATTCCATAATGAAAATTATAATCTTCTCATAACAAGGAAATTCATTGAGTCTAGGTAAACATGGTGTGGTTATTGCTAAGCAGCTAGCACTGACGTCGAGAATCCTGTTGAACATTACATAAAATAGTTAATGTGATGTTCGCATCGCAACAACAAGTTAAACCTACACAGTCTAATCAATTAGTTTGATGGGAGTTTCATTATTTAGTAAAGAGTCGAGCCCATAGAATATACCTTTATTCTGCACGCCTTGCCCCTTCTTAGACTTGGAAACTGACTGTGTGATGTGATGGGGAGAAGGATCCCATTCTTAGAGGCATTCAGCACCAAATCAGTGCCAAACTACAACACCATTTTCTGGAATGATGGTTTAACAAGCAGTCCATATTAAAGTTAAACTTGATTTTGGATCAACTTAATTTTGGGCTAATGATGAAATT
>OVAF01003100.1:0-13412 GCA_900406245.1 Odontarrhena argentea
GATTGTAGTTATGTGTGGATGTTTGTGGGAAGTTAAGGGTACTAATAATTGAAGGATGTTGTTTAATTATTATGTTAATTTATTCAAGTTATATCATTCTGATTTAAAAGTAGTGTTCATCTTACCTAATATATATGTACATATATGCAAATTTATATATATATATATTTATATATATTATGTGGACTCCCTAGAGTTATATAATATATTACTAATTTTGTATTTTTCGGTAAAATGAAATCTAATATGTAGAGCGACGGCTAGGCATGTGGAATTGTGGATTATGAAGTTTCCTTTTCCCTTTTTTAAATATTTTGGTTATTAAAATAGTGTGGTGTGCAGCCTTTTTCTGTCAGGTTCATGAATATATGATCGTCAGAATATTGTAATAGTGCAATAAAATATCAATGAAAAATTAAAATTGAATATTTTTGTTGCGTATCCGATTATGGAGTTTAGCATGTGAAACCTAAAATAGTCTAGTTTAGCAAAAAAAACCTAAAATA
The DNA here is from genome assembly GCA_900406245.1 of Odontarrhena argentea. Lineage (NCBI taxonomy): Eukaryota > Viridiplantae > Streptophyta > Magnoliopsida > Brassicales > Brassicaceae > Odontarrhena > Odontarrhena argentea. The sequence goes on from OVAF01003100.1 coordinate 507, forward strand.
GTCTAAAAGTCATGAGTGGTGCAAACATGAAGTAGAAACACAAGAAAATGACAGAGACTTGTCGAAATTTTTCATGGTTTGTTTGCAACTGCTTGACACAAGACTCACTCCAAATTATGTTTTTCACAGAGTCGCTTTTGGACTACTTAAGAATAGTATTTAATCTATTTCTTGAACCTAATTTACTGACTACTTAATTATTATTTTTGGGGGTTAAATTTTGACTAGCTAAATGATTGTTTGGTCCATCTAAGCCAAACTTTGGGTAAATCGAGTCGAAAATTTAGTACATAAGAGCTTATAAATTGCAATTGTTAAAAACTAGCTGCTGTAAAGTTGGTTGTGGTTGTGGAGACATGGGTACTCTAGTTTATTTTATTTTTTTTGTGTGCCAATTCTATTTATAAGTTACATGTGTGGTCTATATAGGTAATTCTATATTTCTAATTAAGCCCATAATTTGGTTTTTCTCTCCCTTTATATCTCTTAAGCTAGGCCCAAACAAATATTCACCATAGCCGAAACAATGAAACTCTATGTTTTTTTTATCCTTTAGTACTGCATAGTTGTACCCAATGAAACAAGGCACATTAAATAGAAAAATGCATATTACTAGACAAGTACCATTTATTTAAAAAGTAAAAATAAATGTGATTTGTGATAAAAGTATATATAGTAACATAATAATAATTTACACCAATCCGCCCCGCAAACCGTACCATTACATATATATCATATATATATATATGTGCAAGTATAAGTAAAATATTATAATCATAGTCATGACTCATGAGTTAAAGCTATTATAGAAGCTTTTAAATTCAAAAATAGGTAATACCATACATATTCTTATATGGACACAAAATAATTGATAAGCAAGTCCAACTTTATGAAAAAAATTCTTACAATTTAATGAGTGCATCTGTTCATGTAATATTGTGGGAAAATAATAACTTTAGATATTGTCGAGGAGAAAAAAATAGGAAAAGAAATCGAGAATCAATCAAACCCATCAATCAATCGATGTCTTTTGAAGACGTGAAAAGGAAGCAACCTCTGAGTTCCTGCCTTTGTGCTAACTTCCAAAACCCAAAACATGACCTTTTCTTTTTTGCATTGTACATTGCGGGTCCTTTGCTACCTTTTGCACCCTAAAGGATAGCTTATTTTTAGTTTCAACAAGTGTAAAAATTTCCAAGTCTTAAAATTAAGGGAAAGCTAATCTTTTTCATACCACAATGGTTTTGAGCTTGGTCCTACTTGGCTTAAGAGTTAAGACCGGACCTCACTATTGTTAGTTTGATTTTTTTTTGTTTTTTCTTTTTTTATGATCTTGGATCAAGGTTTAACTACTATAAAGTTGTTGTAGATTCCACATAAGCATGTATATAAAAAAAATATGGACAACGTCAAACTAAGTAATACATTTTGGTTCCGATGAATGTTGGTCCAACAATATTGGATGTTTGAAACGAAACTAATTTGTGTCTTTTTATCTTAATTTCAACCCACAGATAAAATAAATATTAGATGTGTATATATAAAATATCAATTATAATATAATTTTTTCAAAATAGAACATGAAAAAAGATTAAAACTGATTCTTTCTTAACTGGATCATAATTTTTTTTCAACAAAATTGAAAGTCCTAAGAAAATTAATTTTTATGTGTCCTAAACGGATGATTACCCTATGAACCGGCCTTGATTCAGATTTAGATACAGGTTGATAGTCACATTCGTATTTAGATTGAACTAAATTGTTAATTAATTAAAATAAAATATTTCATTTTATACATAAATCTATAGCATTTCTTAAATTATGATGGATGAGAATCCGTATTCTATTACTTAAATTGAAATAGTTGGTGTGTTTGATAATCTAGTATCTTTAGTCTTTCCAATGATTGAATACAAGAATATAAGGATTCAATGATTATTGGATAAACTAATAATGTTTATAATTCCACCGTCCATACTCTCAATAGATCTAACAAATAGTGGATTTAGATTCGGAATTGGATTATGTTTCTTTTTGAATTCCCCTTAACTTTTCTCGTAATGATAATTATTCATGGATTTCAGTTTAATAGAATAAATATTTATATCAATAAATGAAATCAGTTTGTTGTTGTTGTTGCAAATTGCAATAATGGTATTTTCTCTATTCATACTGATTTCTGGTCCACAAAAGAATGAAATAAAGCGTAGACTATTTGATTTAGGGAGTTTTGGAAAAATATAAGTTTATTATATATTCTTTGTTATATTTTATATTCCATCAGTAACAGTGGACGTCAAATCAGTAAGTTTTTACATTAACTTTTGTTATTAATGATGGATTGATGGTGCAGCATACAAAGGAAAACAAAAAAACATTCTGATACATCTCCTCGTGTCAATTTTTATTATATCGCAATATTTTGTTTTGAGAACCCAAACAATATTCTATATTTCTATAGATTAAATTTAACTATATGCACCATATATATACCATTACAATAACTTACACAAAAAATTACGAATAACAGTTCTCCTTGTTACATACATAGATGATTTTACATGCAGTACATCCATGGTAATTTTTTGTTTTTTTTTGTAATACATGAAATCATGATAGGTGATGATATCTATGTAGCCCTTTGTATTTCATCAATAATTTTTTTTTTTTAAATTGCATTTTTCTGAAAATTGAATCCTAGATACAGTATAGCAATATAAATTTTGATCAACCATGCCAAAAAAAAAAAAAAAAAAAAAAAAAACCTTTTNAAAAAAAAACAACTCTTTTGGGTCGAATACAAAAAAAGAATTATCTATAATAATCAATATGGGAATAACTATTATAATATCACTTGGAAATATGTTTGTATAAATATAAGATCTAAGCGAATTAGTAAAATTTTCTAATGCGTGAAAAGTTTTAGGTTATATTAAGCAGAAGTGATTATCATAAAGTGTTAAAACTAACATGTTGCATGGAAAATTAGAAATGTTAGTATATGGTCTTAATTAATAAGTTATTTAAATATGAGCATCTATTTCCTTATTCATTGTTGGTATATTAGTATATTACTAATAAACAATTACTCCACTTAGTCCACTAATGTGTTGTTGTTATTGCTATTAATATGCATGCCTTCGAAGGAGAATCATGGCAGCAATTATTGGGAGCTCTTTTGTCAATCATAATTAAGCACTATTCAGGATTTATAAGATCTGACTATTTCGGCCATCGTGTCAAATATTATATCTGAAAAGAATGTTTAATATGAAAATATAATAATTATCATGATTAATACAGCCACATGCATTGAACAGAACCAAATAATATTTGATTGATAGATAGATACATAAGTAAATAGAATCTGAGAGAGGTATATAGTTAGATTTTTTGAAGAATATTTGAAGTCAGTTTCCATTATTATAATAAAATTAATTAGCAGTTTCATGTCGATCTCAAGCAGAAAGATGAGATGATAATGATTATCAAATGGTTTATTTGACTAATCCTTGACTACGATAAAGTAAAGGCCAATACAATTATCAAAATTTCAGTTAAGTATGCGTTAACTAATCCAACCGACAGTGGCGGAACTATATAGTCAAGAGGAGGGGCACTTGCCCCATACTAATTTGTAACTTTCTCTTATTACCATTAACAAATTTAGTTCTTAGATAATTTGATTTAGGGTGCAATTGGTTGCTTGTTTAGAGGAACAAATATGAGCGTAATATATGATTACTCTGGATTCTGCTAATTATCCACCAGTTGCAACTAAATTGTTTTAATTTAAAATATATGTGGGACCCACCAAAATAGTGGAAAAAGTGGGTATTACGCTAGATTTTGTTCCTCCTCAAGAGAGTAGAGTAACATAATTATTACTCTGGTTCCTTTTTATACCTCTAACTATAGCTATTCCACTTCTTTTTATTCTATTGAATTCCTATTCCTCTAGTTCTGTTTATTCCACTCAATCACAACCAGTTGCAGCCTTAGTGATTTCCTCTATAAGCCTAGTGATAAAGAGTTTGATTCCCCAAATTAAGCCATTTCCCCATGTTTTGATATTTGTGTAGCCATATCTCGTATTTCCTTTTCGTCATATTCCTGCGTGTTTTATAGTTTCTTTTGATTGGTTGTATTTTTTTTTTTTTTTTCAATTCTTTAGTAAATATGTCAAATCTGTTGTTAAAAAAAAATGTATGAGACAAATAAAATATTATAAAAAACTTGAATAAATAATTCTTTTTTACTATTTTTATTTCAAAATTCCTTATCCAAAAATCATAATTTTAAATTTTCAAATCATATTTGTTTGTTACGATTTTATAGATTTGTATTTGTGCCTCATACACATATTTGTTCTGGATCCGCCCCTGCCAACCGACACTTGATGAAATCTATATCAGAACCTAACGTCCCATTAAAACGTCTCTTTATCTTTTTGATGACTTTTTAAATTCGTATCATCTGAAAAGAGGTGAGAAGAATATTTATGTGTCATCTCATACTAAATTTTCATATTGAGTGAAAACTTTCGGTTCCCTTTTTTCTTTATGATTTTGGCATGTAGTTTAATACACAAACTGTGACAGATTAATATATTATTTAATTGTATTGATATATGTATATATATATTTTTTATAATGATATAAGTTTTCTATAAAATTTAAAATAATTTCCATATATATAATCTATTACAACGCAAAATTTTACAATTTATAGAGTCTATCATTCTCAATCATGTTATTGCAATGAATATCTTGTTAGACTTTGGATGCTTTTCGCAAAATTGATCATATGATACAATAATAAAACTTTTTTTTTTCTCTATTATACAACTAACTGTTATTGGATTTTGGACGTGGTGTATTTCAGTTAGCGATTCTAGCTAAGATTGTTTAATGTAGTCCATGAGTTTAATATATTTTTAGAAATTTGATTTTTGTTTCGATGAAATTCTGCAAGATTGAGATATTGTTGTTAATAAGTTGATTTCGTGTTCTTTTTTTTACTATTATATTGTTATACATAAAGCACAAAATGTAAATAAACTTTTCCAAGCGACGATTAGAATTTTGAAAAATAAAACAAATGAATTATAAGAAAGAATTTTACATTAACTTATGCTTAATATTAGCTGAGTCATAGAGAGAGTAAAACAAAAAGTTTACCTTCATTGCTTATCATACAATAACTTGAATGAGAAATTTTATTATAATTTAATATGAAATTATGTTGCAGATAATATTTGAATCAAACGGTCGAATTTTGTTCAGAATATTTCGACGAATTTCCAACCCATTTTTTTTTTTTTTTCATAATGTATATATCATATATGACTATCATATATGCTGGATGAATGAGATTGGAAAAAATCAACTGGTTTTTCAATTGGTAGCATTAACCGACAGCCTTATGAGCCACTAATGGGCCGAAAATGAACATTTATGGGCTGACAAATTAAACGCAGCGTTTAACAAACTACGCCTACAGTCTCTCCTGTGTTGTTTTCCGGCGACTTGATCGGAGATAAATCTCGAGGCGAAATGGGAATAGAGATTGTTGGTCAGATTAACAAAATCAACGGAAAAGAATTGAGTTACAGCGATTTCGCAATGAGATACTTAGCGAAGAATCAGCCGGTGGTAATCTCCGATCTCACAGACCATTGGATAGCTCGAGTAGATTGGGTCACTGAGAATGGACTCCCTAATCTCCACTTTATCGAAACCCACTTCGGAAATTCCAAAGTTCAGGTAAAGTCTCTGGCTTTGAAGCTTGTCTGACTTCACTGTTTGTGTCTCTGTGATGCTTAGCTTCCATAGCGAAATTGAGAAAAAGTGATAAATAAAAGATTAGTCTTTTTTGGTTGCTAATTTGTCTGTCCAGGTTTGAGAATGAGTTTTTTTTTTTACATCGATTTGGTGTTGGTTATCACCAGGTTGCAGATTGTGATAGGAGAGAGTATACAGATCAAAAGAGATTAGAAATGACTGTTTCAGAATTTGTGGAGCAATGGACAAATAATTCTACTGAAGACAATGGAGAAGATGAAAATGGAAAGTCTGTTTTGTATTTGAAAGACTGGCATTTTGTCAAGGTGCATATTTGAGGTTAATTTACCAGCTTGTTACTTTCTTCATTCAGTGAAGCAAATCGAGAATTAATGCTATTGATATTTTACCAGTCTGAGAGTTATGGTTTCTTTCTTGTGTTGATTCAGGAGTATCCAGACTATACAGCCTACAAAACGCCGCCACTGTTTTGTGATGATTGGCTTAATATCTATTTAGACAATTACCAAATGCATGAGGATAAGGAAAATTTACAGAGTTATGATCAAATAAGCTGCTCGGATTATCGCTTTGTTTATATGGGTGGAAAAGGTCTGAATAAGATCTTGAATTGTAGCTTGTTTGAATATTTTGGCCTTTAGACAAAGCTGATTGTTTCTGAACTCTTGGCTGTAGGGTCTTGGACACCTCTACATGCTGATGTATTTAGATCGTATAGTTGGTCAGCTAACGTCTGTGGTAAAAAAAGATGGCTTTTTCTTCCTCCTCCTCAAAGTCATCTTGTTTATGACAGGCAAGCATTTTTCTCCTGTTAGTCATTCGACGTGCAACCTTCTGTAAATTCTTCCCTAGTTCACAATTCTTCAAGCTTCTTAGCTTTAAATTTTGTTTCAGGTACATGAAAAATTGTGTTTACAGCATCTTTGAAGAGGTGAATGAAACTAAATTCCCAGGTTTTAAGGAGGTAAAATCAGCTAGTCCTACTATCAATTTGTAAGTTCATCTTTCACGTTCTTATGCATGTTACATTGATTTGCCTTCAGACCACTTGGCTTGAGTGCATTCAAGAACCTGGTGATATTATCTTTGTTCCCAGTGGATGGCATCATCAAGTATATAACTTGGTATGTCTCTCTCTCTTTTCTCTCTCTCTCTCTCTCTCTCTCTGTGTACGGCTACAACATTTGATTGAATCATCTCAATATTTGTAGGAAGATACAATATCTATAAACCACAACTGGCTCAACGCATACAACCTATCTTGGGTGGTAATGACATTTCTACTTGTCTTTCTAATTTTCTATATAAAGAAAAACGCAACTGAACTAAAAGATGAATAATCATTTTTGTTTGAGTTTCAGTGGAATTTACTGTGGAAGGACTACAAGGAAACTGAAGAATCAATAGAAGATATCAGAGACATCTCTGATGATTTTGAAGCTCTCTGCCAACGTAATCTTGCTGCCAACACAGGTACATGCATAACTTTATCTCATTTTGACGAACCCGCCTCTACGTACAAGGGTTTCCTGATTTAGAAAAAATGAACTCCTTGAGAAATATTCGAGTGAAATGGTGAAGAATATCTTTGAGGAATTTAATGCCAAGGATCCAGCTGTCTGTTTAGGATGTTTGGGAAACCAAGTGTACAATTAGTTAACAACTGAAACTTTAAGCTGACTGGAATGTGTTTCCATAGATGTATTATAGAATATAGAATAATGAATTTGAGAAACCTCAAAAGCTTTGGGCTATTTTGACACCACCTCTTCTCTCCTCTATAGGAATGAATTTGAATGACTTCTTCATCTTCATGTCGCGGTTCTCTTTGGGAAACATGGTCCTTCTGCAGTCCTACTTTGACAAACAGGAAACTCTGAATCCGTGTTCATCAGCAACCGCACAGAATCTGTCACTGAATCTCTCAACTATACGGAAAATCATGCTGGCGATGATATCTGCAGGTGGCGTAACTGCAGAGGAAGTGTATCTAGGCTTGAGAGAAACACTCAAAGCTCCAGAGTTTCGCAGATTGTGCAGAGACATGGAAAGAACATATGCAATGATTCACAAGGAAGAAGAAAGTCATGTACTCTTTTCGAAAGAGTTATTACAAAAGCTCACTGGTTTCGCAGATCAAAAGATGCAGATATGTTCCCCAAAAGACCTTGTTGAAATGATAGACCATCATAATACTTGTTCATCCCATCTCTTAGCATGAATGTGTACTTTTATATTGATGTCATACATATAGAGAAACTAAATGATAAGGAAACATGTGGAACATCAATTTTGTTATGTTACCATTCAGCCATAAGCTATACATAGGGAGAGTTTTACATTAAAGGAACCAAAAACAAGCTATGTGTTCATCTCAACGATTTGTCTGCATGAAACTGAGAACCATTTGGCTACAGCCTTTTCATTAATCTTATTGAATCTTCTTTTACATATGTCAAGAGAAGAGTTACATGATCATGACAAGCTCTGAAAACATCACTAGCCCTTAATTACAAACCTTGTCAATGCCCCTATACATCGAGGTATACACCTACCTATAACCAAAGACCCATTCATAAGTAGATTGACACACACATAGTAAGACACTGGTGGTTTCTTGGTTTCAGTTGGATAGTTATATGTTTCGACTGCTCCGCGGTCTATGATGGTCATCACCACCAAAAGCATCATCATCATCATCAAACTCCACTTATTATCCATTACTCTCCTCTCTGTGGCCTTAAAAGTTATTTTATCTATTCAATGGAAGTTACATAGATGACTGAGTGGATATCTAATTATATAAAATTAAATGTTTGCCATTTGAAAAAATTACTCTTGAGATTTTGACACTTGGCATTGGCTATATAGAGAGTTACATTTGTGTTATAACATTTTGTATTTTTTGATAATTTATTCAATGGAAATTACATAGATGACTTAATAGAGATATCTAATTATATAAGTTAGATGGTTGACACTTGGAAAAATTACACTTGAGATTACGACACGTGGCAGTACATATCTAGAGAGTTACATTTGCATAATAAACATTTTTTATTTTTTTGTTAATTAATTTTGAAGCTATAAGCGTTACTATTCGTCATGCAACAACCTTCGGTAAATGGTTTCTAGTCCATATTGCATGTACTCTTTTCAAAAAAGTTATTAAAAAAAGCTCAATCGTTTCGCAGATCCAAAGATTCAAAACATGATAGACCATCATAATACTTGTTCATAACATCTCTTAGCATGTATATGTTCTATTGGATTTTTGTCATAGAATTATCTCATATTTCTTGTTTGGTCTAATAATTGCACATACAGAATTACGGAAAAGCTAAATTAATAAGAGATGAATATGTATTATGGTAGAGACTATCCTTACTAGCTAGTCTCGACCGGTCTCTAGTGAAAAATAATTAAAAAGGTACTCTAATGCACCACCACTCAATTCACATAAAGCAAAAAAACCAGGATATTTTTACTACATAATACTAGTTTTGCATACCAAGAGGACCAGACTGTTCATCAAAGGACCTTGTTAATATGATATAAATAATATATATTACTTGTTCATCTCATCTATTTGCATGCATGAAAATGAAAATATCATTTGGCTCTATAGCCTATTAATTAATTGATCTTACTGAATCTTCTTTTACATATGTAAGAAGAGGAGAGTTATATCTAGACAAGCTTTTGAACATTTTTCAATCCTCTCATCAAACTCCACTCCACTTGTTTCCCATTTCTCTCATTTCTTTGGTATTGAAAGTTATTTATCTGTTCAATGGAAGATACCTAGATTGACTGAGTAGAAATCTAACTATCAGGAAAAAATTTGGATATTGCAAATGTATAATATATTTAAAATTTTGGACCCTAAAATCTGGAAAAATAAAATTAATAAAAATGTGGGGTCCAGTGCATTTGGACTAGTTGCACATTAAGAGAGCCAGATATGAATTTGTAAAATTTACTATTTAGATTATGACACATGACACTGCTTATATAGGGAATTAAAATTGTGTAATAACATTTTTTTTATATATATGTTAATTAATTTTAAAGCTATAAGCGTTACTCTTTGTCATGTAACTTTCTATACATTGTTTCTAGTCCACTGTTTATACTCTTTTTGAAAAAGTTATTATTACAAACGCTCACTAATGGTTTCGCAAATAAAAAAAATGCAACCTTTTGTTGACAAATTAGAGCCTCAAAATACTTGTTGTGGTGATTTTATTGGATTTTTGTAGCCCTTCCCATCTCCTGTTTCTTCTTTGGTCTTATAATTGCTTATAATGGAATTATGAAAGAGCCAAATTGAGAATAGAGGAATTTGTATTATGGAAGATCAAATTTGCTCATATCTTGACATGATCATAACACTAATCTGTAGCAAGTTTGCTAGTCTCGACCCTCCTCTAACCTATATATATATATCACAAGGAAATCTTTCAAAGATACAAAACATACAGTGTGACACGCAATCTTCTAGAATCTATGTTTAGGTTCGTAGGTTGTGTAGGGATGGTGTGAGAATATTGGTTCTCCACAATTTCCCATAAAGTGCCTCTACAGTTTCTAGTAATAAAACTCCCATACACAAACAAACAATATGTGAGTCACCCAATTCACATAAAACAAGAAAATCAGAATATAATATTTAAAAATATTCTTGCAACATAATACCAGTTTTGCATACCAAAAAGACCAGAGACTGTTCACCAATATATCTTGTTGATATGCTTTAGAATAGAACATATCTAATATTACTTGTCATCTATTTGCATCCATGAATTTGAAAAAAACCCATTAATTTGGCTATATAGCCTATAAATTGATCTTATTGAAACTTCTTTTACATATGTAAGAAGAGGGGAGAGTTACATCATGACAAGATTTTGAACATTTCTCAGTCCTCTTTAATCTCCAGCCCCTCTAAATCACCAAATAACTTGAATCTCACAATCGCAACCCTTATCAATCTTGTAATACGTAGAGCTATGTAACATCCTCCAGTGAAAGACACCATCATGAGTAGATTTACCCACACATAGTAAAACAATGATGATTTGGTTTCAGCTTGATAGTTGCATTTTTTCACAAGACAAGACTTCCGGCATATCTTGTTTACATAGCCGTCACTGCAGTCACAAGGTGCTTCTGTTTCGACCGTGACAATCACCAGATTCCCCATGAAAATCATCGCCATCATCATCAAACTCCATTTGTTCTCCATTAGTTTCTCTCCTTTCTTTGGCCTTAAATTTTTTGTTTTTGTTTTTATTCAATGGGAGTTACAAAAATAACTGAGTATATATATCTTATCATATTAAGTTACATGCTTGACACTTGGCAAAATTATACATGAGATTAGGACATATGTAACTAATTGTGTATCTAATTAAATAGAGCCATGTCTACTAAGTAAATTCACATCTAGATAGAGTCATGCATATGTAGACAACGCTAGTGGTACTTTTGAAAAATGGTATATAAAAATGATATATCTTAAATTTCTCACAAAATAATCATAAAACACATATATATCTTTCTAATACATATATATATATATATTTTTTTTGAGATTGTATTAATTATTTAACATTTGATGATCATTACGAAAATAAAAAAAAGTAAAATTTATTTAAGTGAAACAATTACACCACTACATACATATATGTAAAACACATATAGACTCATATGATGCATTTGATGATCTTTCCATTTGCCAACGGTGTTAATCTGGACACTGGATTTGGGAGAAATTGTGTGACCAATACATACATATATGTAAAAGTTACCCTTTTACATTTTACGTGTTGATGTAAAGCCAATTAACAGAACTTGGACAACATCTTTACCGACCAAAATCCTCTACAAGAGTTTTTATTCTAAGTTTCTAACCCATCAAAAATTGTCAATCCAGTCCAATAAAAAACATGGTGAGAAATTTCTATTCTGCCTTATATAATCAAAGAGGTCTGATTCAGGAGTCTTTGTCTCACCTAAAATTAAATGTCAACATTCAAGGGATGTCTCTTCACATTTAATTACCAATCAACACTTTTTTCACCCTGTCCATCCAAATGTTTACATTAATTATGGGTTAATTGTACTTCCTTTAATATGTCGAGAATCTAAAAAATTTCATATCTTAGCTTTCATTCTATTCAAGTCATATGTTATAAATGTCGATTTTTTCAACCTCCAACAAAATCCTAATTTTTTTTTTTTTCAACTAAATTTTTGGCCGAATTTGTGAGACTCGGTATGGCGGAAAACGAAATTTGATGATGAGTGGTTTATTAATTAACCTTGAAACCGACTAAATAAGCTAACAAACTTGTTACTCTAGAAAAAAATACTAACTTACAATTCTCTCACTAAAATAGTACCACTGACCCACACATATTTCTAGAGTAGACTATAACCTGAGATGAGAAGCAATGAAATCTTATTTACCCCCAATATAAATATAATATGTGTAGCCTACCTATTTGTATACGACACTGAAATCATCCAAAGATAGATATGCAAAATATATGTCACACACAATCTACTAGATTTGTTTGGATGGTTTGTAGATATTGGTTTCAACAGTTTCCAATACAATGTCTTTACCATTTCACAAATTATAAAACTCCTAATACTAAACGCTCCAATTACTCTTCACTAAAAACAATGTACATTTAAACACAAACAAACAAAATACATTTAAACACCATTCACATTAAGCAAGAAAATTCAGGATATACTCTTTTCAGAATGTTCTGACAACATAAACCATACTTGTTTTTGTTTATCAAAAGGACCAAAAATCTCTTCACAATTAAAAAAACCTTGTTGATATATATGAGAAATATATCACATTGAATCTGAGAAATAGATCTTATTGAATCTTCTTTTACATATATGTAAGAAGAGAACAAGAGTTACATCATGATGACAAGCCTTTGAAAATCATCTTTAATCACCGGCGCCTAATTACAAGCCTTGTCAATACCCCTATACAAAGAGATATACACGTTCCCAGAATCAAAGACCCGATCACAAGTGCATGTGCCCACAGATAGTAAGACAATGGTGGTTG
>OVAF01003101.1:0-13408 GCA_900406245.1 Odontarrhena argentea
TTAAATTCTCTGAGACTCTTGTTCGTGAAATTGAATTCCCTGCTTGTGAAGCAGAACCTGCATCAACTAAGAAACAGGGGAACAAACCTAAACCAAGAAGGTTGTTCTTTTGCCAATTTTGTATTCTCCTTCTCTTTTTTTTTCTTCTTTTCAGGTTTCCTTTAGCATAAAGACCTTTGTTCCGTTAACAGGAGACTCCAACCTGCTTCATCCGTGTTATTAACAAGAGAGATAAACACGCTTGAGATCGAGGATGATGTTGCTGGGCCAAAGGTATATTCATTGATCAAACCAAACTTTGTCAAAGTCATGTGATTAAGCTCTCAAATTCACATGCAGGGGACCAGAGGTGGCAAGAAGACAACGGCGGCACAACCAAAAAGCCAAGGGAGTGTCACTCTCCTCCGTCTCCTCGCAAGCAATCTTCATCTCTAACATCTATTAAACTTGTATCAGCGTAGGAACATCAAATCCTACTCGTATATAACTATATAGCAATTGCCACAAGCTTCTCTCTGAGCGGCATGATGAAACATTGTACAACTTAAATATTTTGAAGGTTCATATATAATTATAATATATGCTTGGACTTATTTGTACTCGGGACTGTGATTACACATTGTCATTTGTAAAACTGTTGGTTATAAGATATAAAGGCGCAAAAGCAGACGTTGTAGCAAGTGTGGGATAAAAATAAATGAAGACAAAACAGAAGGCCTACAATCTAGAACCCACCTTTAACGACACATACAATGGCCTCATTCATAATTACACTGCAAGGTACTTTAAGTAGAAGTTGTCTTTGGCACGTTTTTCAACCGCCCCATTCACAATTTTAACACCATTTTTACACTATTTTTGAGCTGCAAGATGACAATTGACGAGTAGTGTCTGTCTTTGCATTTATTTTTTAACTACTATTACACAGTCAAGCTTATTGTTTCACTTTGTGGACTCAGAAAGCAGCGTAGGGTATATCTTGTGGGAGCCTAAACCGAACCTGTGAAGCCTGTGAACGGACCGCTAAACCGTGCCAGCAAATCCCTCCTTTACAAATCGCTTTATGGCCACGGTGGCTGATTTTCTCTCTGTTGCGGTGGTTGTACTGCGAGATTGCTTGTGCCACTCTTCTTGACACATCCCACGCAAGCGTCAAAACCAGCATGACCACCACCGCTGTAATGGACGCAATGATCCTAAGTCCTGCCCCAAGGTTGTGACCAGAGACCAAACTGTACAGATTGACCACAAGAATCACCCCCACATAGACCGCAGTGAGGTTGGCCAGCAATGCATCAGATAACGCCATCAGATTCATGTAAGATGAAATATTCTTGGGGTCACACGGGTGGAGAAACACAACAAGAAGCAAGCGAAAAATTTGTGGTAGAAGATGTTCTGGTAAAAACTAAAGTGGTACATTAATTATATTGAGAATTAGGAAACTAGGCCTAGTTTGCATTTTGTGGCTCATTTCAGTTGAAAATAAAACATCACGTTCACGTGTCAAGGAATGATCAAATCCGTCCCCACTAGGTTCCTCCGATGTCGTATTAATTTCAGTGTGCCTACTTAATTATATCTCCTCTATGGTGAAAAGTACTTCAAACAACTCACATGGCTGTGATTACGTACTGTGCAAACCATATATATGGAATGCAGAGTACATATGTAAAACAAAACGTAGCAAAAGTTTTTATAGCAAATGAAAAATGGATATATAATCCTCATAAGGAGATAGAAATGTTACAATAATAAAGAACCTGGAGAATAAATGAGTAGAAGAATCTTCGAAGAGTGAGTGCTTTAACGGGTTTTCTTCTTAGTTTCAACCTTGGGAGAAGAAGAAGACGCTGCTGCGCAAATCTTTTTCCAGCAACGGAAAGAAATGAGTAAAGGTATCAAAACCCACCATCCGTTAGCTCCAATGTAGTATGAGTAATAGTAGAAGGAGTTTGTAGCAAAGTTGTCTCCTTCCAAGATAGCAGTAATGAAATAGATCAAACATCCGTAGAGCTGGCCAAGCGAAATCGCGAGCTGAAGCACGTAGCTGTACGACTTCCCCTTAGCAATCGCATACCTTTTCAATTCCAACAACAATTCAAATACGTTGGTTCACAAATAACCGAGTCGAAAAGATTTTCACATGGATAAAACAACTTACACAGCTAAAAGAGCAGCAGGGCCTTCGATAACAGCAGTGATTCCTTCAACAGCTATAACTGCGGAATCTCTACCGACATATCTCGAATCACCTTTGCTATATTCTTTCCCTGCAAAAGTATAAACTCGGGTTAGGAACAGGACAACAACACACACACATACTCTAAGAAGAAGACTGAAAAAACACTTACAGACTTCAGCGAGATAACAAGAAGTGTTGTTCTTGAAAAACTCAGGGACGAAAACGAAGTAGCCTTCAAGAACCATGTGAGTCAAACCAGTGAATGCCCACCAACACATCAACAATCTATCAAGCTTAGCTTTCTTCCTCCCTACCACAGTAGACGCAATTCAATTGTCAAATTCTCCAAAGTCAAACTTAAGTTCACTAATTCGAAGATCTGGTTTCCATTTAGATCAAACTGAGACAATGTGGAGAAGAAAAGGGAACTGGATTTACCGGAGAGTAACCAGACGAGGGAGACGACGACGAGGGAGGCAGAGAGGTAAATGGTGAGGATGGTGGACATGGACATGGTGATCGGGACATATCCGGGGAGTTTCAGATCTCTGGGAACGTACGGATGTGGTGGTGTTTCTTCCATCTCTTTTGTCTTTTTGAGTTCTGTCTTCCTGGGAGATGAGGAGAAGAGGTTTTGTCTAATGTGTGTGTTTTTTGGTCAAACAGTAAACGTGAGTAGTTGTTGGACTTTTAGATCTGAGTTGGTGTGATCATCTCATTGGATCCAACTGTACCAGTTTCTTCGGTTACGATTCTGTCGATTGTTATATGTACAAAAATATATAATTTATATAAGGTATATGAGGTACTTGAACATCAAAGTCAGGATGGCCGAGTGGTCTAAGGCGCCAGACTCAAGTTCTGGTCTTCGAGAGAGGGCGTGGGTTCAAATCCCACTTCTGACATTATTGATATTTTTGCTTTATTTTCATCTGAAAATGTTAACGAAGAAGATTCTGTTTTGACAACCATTACTTGTTTCGATAGATGCAGTAGAATTGGCTTTTTTTACATTGTTGTACCTGTGTATATATCGACTAATGTATCATTTAACTTAGAGCTAAATGATGGCAAAAGATGAATGATCCAGACTANTTTGATTTTTTTTCCTTTATTTTCATCTGAAAATTGTTAACGAAGAAGATTCTGTTTTGACAACCATTACTTGTTTCGATAGATGCAATAGAATTGACTTTTCTTACATTGTTGTAGATGTGTATATATCTACTAATGTATCATTTAACTTAGAGCTAAATGATGGCAAAAGATGAATGATCCAGACTAAAGAAACCCCTTTTTAGTATAATATATCTAAAAGAAGTTATCTTCAAATTACAGAAACTTATAAGCGAAAATTACACTTTTTGTTCCACTATACTTTGCACCAGAATGTTAAAGGCACTTAGAATCAGTAGACTTCCACGTTCCATTGCTCTGCCTTCTTCAACTGCTTCTTGTAATCAAACCAGTCAATACCTACAAAACAAAGCCATCACAAGGATCATAATTCTTTAATAACTTTTGGTTCTGCAATTAGAGTGTTATTCATTATGCTGTTGTTACCGTCATTAGCAGCCAGTGAGACCATAATCTCATCAATTCCTTTCTCCATGCCCTTAAGTCCACACATGTAGACAAAAGTGTTGTCCTTCTTCAACAACTCCCATAATTCAGCTGCGTACTGCGCCATTCTGGTCTGTATATACATTTTCTCTCCTTTATCATTCGCTTGTTCTCTGCTTATCGCGTAATCCACCCTGAAATTCTCGGGGGCCTTTGCTTTCATCTTATCAAACTCCTGATGTTTCAATCACACAACAAAACGGGATTAGTTTAATTTGAATGGCAAGGGTTTTGAGAAACTAGAAGGAACAAAAACAGAAGAAGAGTTTGTGTATGTGCCTCTTGGTAGAGCAATGAGCTAGTGGTTGGTACACCCAAGAACAGCCAAGCTAAGCCATTAAACTGCAGCAAGACAATTGTAATGAAGTTAAGACATTAGTACATTTAGTCAAAATAAGAAGCTTATTGAGCAAACCATTCACTCACCTGGTAGTCATCGTGTTTCTCGAAGAACATCTTCCATAAGAAAGAACGGAAAGGAGCAATTCCTGTCCCCGTTGCAAGCTGTAATGGTCATCATCAAGAAGAAAGGATTGTGTTAGCTACTAATAATGTTTCAAGAAGCAGACTCCACAAAAGTCTAAACAAAAGCAAGTCAAGATATTCGAAGTTTAAGGGTAGAGAGACCATAATAACAGTAGCGTTTGGGTCCTTTGGCATAAGCATTTCTTTTCCTACAGGACCGGTGAGCTTAACATCACTTCCAGGTTTCAAGTCACCTGAGAACAGAAAAAAGGATATAAAACTCGAAACTCGAATAACAGTTAAAGAAGGTTAAGGAAAAACCAAGTATCACTTACACAAGAAATTTGAGCAAACTCCTTTAACCTCCTCTCCTGCGTCATTAGTATAGACGAGCCTTTTCACACACAAAGAAACCTGCAAGAACTTGTTCATTGAGTTAACCAGACAAAACAAACTGGAATCTCTTTCTGTAAAATTTCGAAAAAGAAATGGTCTATTACGGTTTCAGAATTGCCGAGATCTCCAAGAGCACTGCTTGCAATCGAGTAAAGTCTGACTTTGTGAGGCTTACCATTCTTGTCAATACCATCTGGAATGACACCAACAGATTGCCCTTCTCTGTACGGGATTTCTCCTATCGAAGACAAGCAAATGCTACTTCAGTTTACCATCAAGAGATGAGTCATGCATAGGACTACAAAGTGAGAATCAAGTAATGGAGAATCCCAACCTTCATGACTGAAAACCATATGCCAGGTCTCTCCAGGAGCATCATCAGCTGTGATTTTGGTGTTGAGGAGGACTTTTCCAGTGTAAGGCTCCTTTGGTCTGTACTTGTTAGTGACCACACCTTCCTCATTCTTCTTAGACTCTTTCTCTACTTTCTTCACAGGAGTATCTGTTGTGATCTGAGCTCTTACAGAAACCACTCTTTTAGCTGTCACTACATTGTTGCCTTTGTAGAACAAAGCACCCTTTAAACAAACAACAACAAAACCAGAGAGACCTAATCAAGATCCCATCAAACACCAAATGCATTGATATTAAGTGAAAATTCAGGAACAACATGTTAAAATCTCCAAACTTTACTGAACAACAGGCGTAAATCAAGATCAATATCAATCACCATAGTACACTAATCTTCCTAAAGCAACCATTTTTTAAGGGACAATCTGAGAAATCATCAATCAAATTTGCCTAATGCTGTCCATTTTCTAGATTTCTGAGCAAAACACAAAAGCATGCGTATCCAAAGTTCTAAACTTTACCGAAGGAAATTAGTTAAAATCTCGAGTAGACAACATTTTTCTTGTATCCATCATCATGCAGTTGAGATGAGCTAAAAAGTACCTTAGTGAGCCTGATCCGTTCAGGAGCGATGGCAGAGCTCGAAGATCGAAGAGAAGAGGAGTTTGAAGAAGTGAGAGAAACAGCAGCATTGAAAGTAGTGGCCATTGCAGAGGAAATGAAATGGAAGTGTGGAGAAGTTTCAAGCAAGTATAAAAAGGAAACAGGAGGAGAGAGATAAGAAGACAAGGATTGGAAGACATTTGTGTGTTTTGGGTGGATGAGATTTGAACAAGAGAGTATCCTCGTTTCTTCAAAGTTGTGGTTATCGTTATTTTACTCCAACCTCTATATACTATCTCTTTTGGATTTTTCCCTTAAATATAGTGATATATNAGTGATATATTTGAACCTCACCCAAAAAAATCCGAAAAAAATAGTAAAAGAATTCATGACTTCTTCAAAGTTCGTCGTGTTAAACAGAGTCATACCAATTTGATTAGACCGGAAATTATTTGACGGTTGAGTAATCTGACCAAATATGTTATATAAACCGCGAAAACCGAACCGGGATTACCATCTATTACACAAGCACGTGCAGAACACACGTGAGCCACGCAGGTGCTTGTGTCGAGATATATAAGGCTATGGTTCGAGTGTGTGGTCGATTGTATATTACGGTTTGGTTTCGTGTGTTAGTGATTTTTTGTCTATAGAATAACGGGACAATACTCTAATTCGTTTGGATTTGCATATTCTTTTGAGCAAATTGTGATACCATAGTCAATTTTTAAATTGAGTGAGAACTAATCCAACTTTCAGTTCACTCTTTGTTACCAGTTCATCAATTCTTAGTATTTAACTCTGGCTGTGTAAATAAAATCAATGACAAAGACTAAAATATCAACTGATTTCACCTAGCATTATAAGTGTCTTACAGTTTGATTGATTTTGGTTATTCAATAATTTATTATTCAGAGTCTAATTTTATAATTTTGTTCGTTTCGAATTCAATAATTATGGTTCGATTCAAGGATAAATCAGGATCCTTCCGATTTGCTTAGACCAGTTATTAACTGACGGTTTATTTAATCTGACGAAAACTCTGAAATTACCAGACCAATACAATGTTCCAATTTGGATGTGATTAATCTTAAAGCAATTAGGAATTTGTGTGATACCTTAATCAATCTAATTTAATGGGAACTAATCCAATTTTTTGTTCACAACCTTCGTTTAGAGATCCGAACCATATACATATGAAGTTGGTGTTACCTATCTTCTCAATTGATCAAAATTTATCCTATAATAATCCTCATATATCTGCTTAAGGTTCATCAGAATCGTTTCCCTATACATCTACAGATCAGAGCGATCAAAACGAATTTAAAAGAGATAAAACCAAAAACAATATTTTTTTTTTGGTGTGGGGGGGGGGGGGGGGGAAAAAAATTTTTNGGGGGGGGGGGAGTGAAGAAAGTTTTATCATCAGAAAAGCGATCGGTGCATCAAGTAACACATAGTCTCAGACGACCGTCGTGAGAATTTTAGATCAAATCTCATCATGTGAACAACACTTTCTCCACATTCAAATCCCTTCTGTTTTCTTAAAACTAAAAAAAAAAACCAAAGCTGAAAACGTCTCATGGAACCAAAAAAAAAAAAAAAAAAAACAGAGAGAAAGAGGGAAGAAGAAGTTGCGAGCCGGCGATACTGTTTTTGAAGACATAAGAGCTCTTGCTTTTTATACTGCTGATAGGGTTTAGGGTTTTCGTTTTGCATAATAATGGGCTTGTGATATTTCAGGCCCATTTTTTATTTAACTGGATCCAGTTCTGAAAATGAAAGCATGACAAGAATATTATTATTCTCTTATCAGACTTTATATGAATGCTTCAAATTACGCAACAATGGCCCTTTCCTGGGCCACCATGCTAATTACTTGCCAGGGTGATGTTTCAGTCTGCTCTAAGGTGACTAGACCAACTCGTTTTCGTTGTCCTCTGCGGCTACTAACATGGATAGTGTGAAATTCCACCATAGCTTGTATATAATTTTAGTATAAGGTCTGTGTACTTATAACACAATCGATAATGCTTTGATCCCTCATGGGATGGAAGATAAGAGAAGACCCTTTCACATGGACATAACTCAAATTGTGACAACAAACAACACCCCCATATATATTATAATTACTTGTCATACTTTTGCATCTATGTTTTTTCTTACAATGAAAAACTTTTTCAGATAGTATTCTACAAGCTAGAAAGAGAAGACTAGGATTTGTTTTTTTTTATTTTTGGTCAACTAAGACTAGGATTTGTTAAGAACATGATAAAAATTGATTTTAAGTTTTTTTTTTTTTTTTTAAAAAGGAAAAATTGATTTTAAGTTCCTTCAAAAAACTACCTAATAATTCTTGGGTATTTGTTTGTTAGTAAATTTTGCTAAAAAAGCTTGAGTTTCTCTTTCCTTAGGTGTTGTTATGTATTCGCCATTATTTAGTTCATTCTTCCTTGCTTCTCAAGCTACTGTATACTAACTAACATTTTCCATTTCCCTAACGACTTATGTTCTTAATTTTACCAAAGCAATGAAACAACCTTCTGACCATTCCCTTAGAGTTACCATAGTTTTATCTGTAAATTATAGAAATCAAAGCTTTCCGTTTTGTGTTAAAATTTACATTCTCAGCTGTATATAAAACTAGAATAAAACTCTCGTCATCATTGACTAAATTTTGAATTGTAGTTTTTCTTACGAACTGAAATTAATTATATATTTATTAAAAAAAAAAACCTTTGAAAGATCTAAGAATTAATTAGTGAATTACTCACTAATCAAAAATTTTGTAAGAAGTTATTATTTCCCCATATTACTTGTCTCTGCGCTGCTTCTTGGATCTAAGTAAGTTCATTCGGTTTTGACTCGCTTTAGCAGCTTTTTGTTCTATATGCACTCTCTCATGTTCTAAAACTGGCCCTTGAATCATGGGATTAGAGAAATCTTCTGTCTCCACGTGATGGTTCTGTAATCATTTTTTTTGTTGTTGGCAAAAGATCAGAAGATTAGGTTAAGGAAACATAATTATAAGAAAATAAAATTAATACTTATATCTAGAACAGATAATTATGTTCTAAAACCTACAAATAAGAATTGATTTAAAAAAAGTAGAGAAATACAGTTTCAAATAAAGTAGAATCATCAATTAGTATATGATCATAAACCCTAAACTCAAAACCTTGTTATAAATAAAAGAAATTATAGACTTACGTTGGTTGGAGGAGTTTTCACTGCCTCTCCTGTTAAACATGAACTCGAACTAGATCCAACCTCTAGATTCGAGGGTGATTTTGTAGTTGATAAAGCTTCAGGTGCCTGACTGCGAACACAGCTAGTTCTCAATTCAGTAACTCCCCGTTTAACTTTTGAGTGCGAAAACTCAACATAATTAGGTAACGTCAACATAATTGAAGCAACTTCACTTTCGGATTTATTAAAATAATTTTCGTAACCATCACCGTAACGAAAAGTACACTTATCTGTCATGATTTGTTTAGAGGTGTGAAAAAAAACTAAGAGGTCAGAATTTTGAATAAATTCAAAGATGAATGAGGTCTAAGTTTCTTCTCAGGTAAAAAAGAATGGAAGAATTAGGGTAAGAGGAAGAATGACAGAATGCCAATGAGTAAAAGAAATATATATTTTTTTAAACGCCTCCTTTCATCTTTATATTAACTAAATTTGATCTTATCAAAATAATTTAAAAAAAAAAAAAACGGATTTATGTTTATTTCTTTTATTTTTGTGGTCACGATAAATTTTGACTTGCCACGTTCTAGTGCACATCATTTTGTATCAATGTATGTAAGTTGATGGGGAGGGACTTGGTTTTTCCGTCGTATAATCCAATAGTGTTTCATAGGATAAAACAATCTAATCAACTTTGCTATTCCTTTTGAAGAATTCAATTTTAAGAAATTCTACAAATTAAGTTCCTAAGAATTAATTAGAAAGTTTCAAAATCAGATAGAAGGAGAATTTGGCTTTTCTAAGATCCAACTACTTGGCTTTGGCTTTCTTGGAGACTCTGCTAGCCAGGAAATCATCATCTGAGTCATCTTCTTCTTCATCAGAATCCTTCTTCCGTTTCTTTGTGGTGGTTGGTTTTGAGTCACTTGCTTTCTTTTTGGCAGACAAAGATGCAGATGATGGTTTGGCTTCCTTCTTTGCGGTCACTGATTTAGAGGTGCTTCTTGGTGTGGAAGCTGCAGATTTTGCTGGAGAACTGAATTTTCCAGTCTTTTGCTGTTTCCTCTCAAGTACTTTCTTTGCTTTCTCAGCTGGAAGCAATCCAGACTCCATCAACCTGTGATCAAAACATGCAAAGGGTTTTCATATATGCAGAACAATCGGTAGCAAAAATGATGAACAACATACAACGGAATAACAATTACAGATATAATAATGCTTTATGTGGTTCTTTTGAAAGGACTCTGTCTTTCTTACGAAAAATCTAAGTTTCTTTATGATGTTCAAAATTCATGTGAGCTTAATGTCAGTCAAACAATACCTGATACAATCAGAAAACCATCACAGCTATGCATCAAGTCCCTAAACAAAACCGAATCGAAAGTCCGACTTGGTGCAGAATTCCGATTACGGATATAGTTATCAAACACAATAATCAGAGGCATACCAAAACAAGATATGTGTGTAAATGTTTTTCTGCTCCCCCATTATCATAGAATCAGAACAATCAGCAGCATATGATGAACAGACCCACACAATAACCATATCAGATATAATAATGCTTTGTGTTGTTCTTTTAAAATAACTCATTCTTCTCACGAACAATGTAAGTTTCTTAATGATGTTTAACATTCAGATGAGCTAATGTCAGTCAAACAAAACATGGGACAATCAGAAAACTATCAAATCTATGCATAAAGTCCCAAACAAAACCGAAAAGAAAGTCCAACTTAGTGTAGAACTCTTTCTTTTTACGAACAATCTAAGTTTCTTTACGATGTTCAACATTCAGGTGAGCTTAATGTCAGTCAGACAAAACGTGAGACAATAAAAAAACTATGACATCTATGCATCAAGTTTCGAAACGAAAACCGAAAAGAAAGTCCAACTTGGTGCAGAACTCAGTTTATGGATTGAGTGATCAAACACAATAACTGGATTCAAACCATAACAAGATATGTATGCTAATGTTTTAAGCTCCTCATTTAACATAATGCAGAAGGTTGCACAACAATGCAGGCATGTAAAAGAAAAACTCACCAAATCTGAGCCATTTCACTAGTGGGATTTTGCTTGTAAAGTGACTCATAGAATATCCTTAGTGGATCTCTCTGCAGAATTGCAAAATCAACAAGGAAACTCGTTAAACAAATACGTCACAAACTCTAAACTCACGGGAAGAAAGCAGGAAGTATATACCTCTTCAGGAGGGTCTCTCTTCTGACCAGGCAAATCATAAACTTTCCTTTCCCTCTTTGTTGTCTTCACTTCTTCTTTCTTCTTCACTTCTACTTCTTTCTCTGCCTTCTTTTTCTTCAACTCTTTCTCCTAAAACCACACAGACTCATCAACGCAATGCTTCAAAAAATCTCTCAATTTACACTAAAATGCTTAAACACTAATCTCTTCTTTAACAATCAATACTCAGAGAGCGAGAGAGAAAGAAAAAAAACAAACCTTTGAAGCTGCAACAGAGGAATTATTCCTCTTGGAAAGGGGCTTCTCATCGTCATCTTCATCAACTTCCTTCTTCTTCACTGGCTTTGGACGAGACCCAGCAGAAACTGACTTGATGGGTTTGTCATCATCATCGTCTTCCTCAGTCTCCTTCTTCTTCACTGGCTTTGGGCGAGACGCAGATGAAGCTGACTTGATGGGTTTGTCATCATCATCGTCTTCCTCAATCTCCTTCTTCTTCACTGGCTTTGGACGAGACCCAGAAGAAACTGACTTGATGGGTTTGTCATCATCATCATCGTCGTCTTCCTCAACCTCCTTCTTCTTCACTGGCTTTGGGCGAGACCCAGATGCAGAGACCCTGATGGGTTTGTCATCATCATCGTCTTCAATCTCTTCTTTCTTCAATTTCTTCGAAGCTGTAGTAGACGAAGAACCACCATTGTTGGCGTTCGTGGGTTTCTTCTTAACTAAGGAGCTCAAGCTCCTGTTGTCTTCCTCAGCGTCTGTTTTCTTCACAGCTTTCGCATCCTCCGGTGGCATTTTCTTCTTCTACGAACACAAAATCGAAACCTTTCGCTGAGAATTTGTAAATGCAACTGTTTCCTTTTCGTCAATTTTGCCCTAATCCAAAAATTAAGACGCGACGTCGTTTTCTCCTCTGAACCGAAATGAAAACTCATTTCCTTGAACCGGACCGAATTTTAATGGTTCAAAGAGGAATCCAGTACAAACAAATATGAAACTCCTCTGCTGCAGAATGCTGCAATTACACCCATAGTAGCAAATGGTACCAAGTCTAAGTTAGTTTCATAAGACTGCAAACCAAGTGATTTGTATACAGATAATTTGGATGGACAAAACAATTTCGATTTCTGACTCCTGTTTGGTTCCAGTTTCCAAACCGAATAAATTGGAATTTGTGAAAAAGAAAGCTCACTCTAAGAGACTCAGTTGCTCTACAAAACAATACCAAGACACAAGACAAAGCATATGATTTATTCAACATATCAAGCCAACTACAAAAAGAGAAGTCTCAGTTACAAACAAAATCAAACTGCGGAAACTCTTCTTCAAAGCCGCTTGAAGTCTTTCTGCATTGCCAGAATTTTTGCCATTGTTGCTTCCTCTTCTGGTTAAGCTTCACACCACAATAAGGAAAAAAGAAATAGCTGCTAGATGCAATTATGAGATATGGAACTAAATAAACGTAACAATTATGCTGTGGTAAGGGGGACAATTAGCTAAGGGCTGTCTAGTCACTTAATACAACAGAAGATTGATCCTAAATACAGATAGTTTACATGCAGAGGGGATTTCTATAACCTAAGTTAATCTATATGGCTCCAGAAGATGGAGATTTCAATTTGGGAATCCTAAAATTTGAAGAGAACAGCTTTGGGATTTCTGAAACTGAGACCGGTGTCTTGTTCACTCTTTTCCTCTTTGAGCTTTCACTTACCTATATCAAACATTCAAAAGTAAATCAAGAAGTTTCCTACTGTTGATAATCAAAATGAATCAAACTAATGTATGTAAACCACTTCTATTATCTCTTTTCCAATAAAATGCATTTAAGTACCTGTTCATTTGATGTTGACGCAGCATACTTCTCTTTCTTAGATCCTACAGTATTACTATTGATAACTTTGTCACGGGCTGTGCATCGAGTTAAAACCGGTGTAAAGCTACGAGACTTCTTTAAAGACTCTAGATCCCGTGAGAGTTTAGAGATTTCGTCATCTTTTNTCGTCCTTCTCATGATTAGATGATTGAAGCTCCTCCTGATGAGATAAAAGACTTGAAATTTTCGTATTCGCTTGAGCAATCTCATCATCTTTCTTCTTCAACTTATCAGTGGAATCACTTTCGATACATTTGAACTGACTCCAGGCAAACCCGTTTTCTCGTAAAAGCTCAGATACCTCACATTTCTTCTCAGAAGCAAGCTTTGCGTACTTGAGTTTCAGCTTTCTGAGTTCTGCTTCTATTGATTTCGTATCATCCGCAGCTTCCGAGTTGCCACTTTCCTTCTGCATTTAAACGAAGAAGCATTTGTACTACTTTCTAAAACAAAAAACTAACAAAGAAATTTACAAAATCTGAACTTTGACTTACATTAGTATTCAGAGTGAGGAA
>OVAF01003102.1:0-13406 GCA_900406245.1 Odontarrhena argentea
GAACCCAACAACTTTAGGTTTAATGATTATGCAATGCTAATTTGCATGAGTATAATGACTTCCAGAACCAAAAAGTCTGTTACCGTAAACATAAATCTGTCACAAAAAATCTGCCACCAAAGAAAGTGTCATTTTAGTCCGAAAATAGTCTGTCATCACATACTACCAAAATATCTGCCATCAAACAAAAAATTATTTAGTCAAAAACAAATATCTGTCATAACTAAAAAAAAATCTGCCACCACATGGTGTGTCATTNAAAAAGTCTGTCATCGAAGGAATGGTTAAAAAAAAAATCTGTCACCACGTGGAAAAAAAAATCTGCCGAAAATTTAAAAATCTGTAAAAAATCTCGGTCATTTTTTTAAAAAATCTATCCTCCAAAATAAAATCTGTCGCTTCGTGCCACAGATTTGTTTAAAAAGTCTATGACACTCCGTATTTTAAAAAAAATTTGCAGAAAATCTGTAGTCGGGAAATAAGTCTGTCACCACGTGTGACAGACTTAATGTAAAACTCTGTTGAAGTTTGGAAAAAGTTTTACTAGAATGACCCAGAAAAAAAAAATCTGTCGAAATGACGAAAGTCTGTCACCAAATGAACGACAGACTTTTGCAGTGGCAAATCTGTAAATATCCGGAATTTCTATTTTTCCTGCGAAAAATAGAATGGCATTTCCCGTAAATACAGTTTTTTTTTTCTAAAGGGTCTAGGGACAAGGTGGGCATTTAGAATTGTTTTTTCAATACATTTTTGGGTGTGTCAAACTAGTAAAAATCACTAAATTGTGTGTCATTCTAGTTTTTTTCCCTTTTTTTTAATATATTTTGATATTTTACTCGTTTTCTTTTGTAGTCCTGCTCTGGAAGAGAATAGAGTTGTTACAGTCCAATGTTTGTCTGGTACTGGTTCTTTGAGAGTTGGAGTTGAGTTTCTGGCAAAACACCACCAACAAGTAAAAGTTCTAACATGTTTAGTTTTGTTAATGGTCGTTAGAATTTGGTAAATGAAACCTTCAAAAATTCAAAAAGATACAAGTAGTGAATTAACTCTATATTTCACATAATTCTACAATATATTCACAAAAATTTGCCAATTAGTAGTATAAAACTTTGCTAAGTACTTTAATGCGACAAATATTTGAGGGTATTGTAGAATTATTGCCGATGACAAGCTTGTCTTTGACATGTTGCTTGTCTCATTGCTTTCAGCGTGTCATTTTTGTATCAAACCCAACTTGGGGGAACCATCATGTTATTTTCAATTTGGCTGGTTTATCTGTGAAGTACTTTCGGTACTATGATCAGAAAACCCGAGGACTCGACTTCAAAGGTTGTGTTTTATAATTCCTTGTATACCTTCCTCTTCCTCATTTTAATACATCATCTTAGTTTGAGTGACCAACCCATATTTATACTAAAGTTCAACCAAGTTTTTCTTGATATGACCCAACTAATGTTTAATGAATAGAAATCATCAACTAATATATACAGGCATGCTCGAGGATCTTGGCGCTGCACCAACAGGAGCTATAGTCGTATTTCAAGCTTGTGGGCATAACCCGACAGGAGTTGACCCAACATTCGAACAATGGGAACAAATTCGACAAATAGTGAGATCTAGAAGCTTATTACCCTTCTTTGATAGTGCATACCAGGTAGAGTCATTAAAGTACCTTTCCTTTGTTGTGTTTTTCTTTTCTTTTAAAAAGCAGCACTATTAATTTGTTATATTTCTACCATTGTAATGTATCTTTCCATCATAATCATTAATGATCCAAGGTGAAGAAACGCAACATGACTCTTTTTTTTCTAAAATTTTCAGGGTTTTGCAAGTGGTAGCCTTGACTTAGATGCACAAGCGGTTCGATTGTTTGTTGCTGATGGAGGTGAATGTTTGATAGCTCAGAGTTATGCCAAAAATATGGGTCTTTATGGGGAGCGTGTTGGCGCTCTTAACATTGTAAGGAACCAAATCTCTCAGTTTATGGGGAGAATCTGTCGTCTATGTTTACATTTCCCAAATATTTATGAAACTGAAGATGTGCGTTTTGCTTGCAATTTCTGTAACTCACAAACATAAAAATTGAGTTTGATACTATTATAAAAGACAACTGATCAAATTTTGTTTGGTCTAATTGTGAAGGTATGCGAGACAGAAGATGTAGCTAGGAAAGTTCAAAGCCAAGTATTACTTGTAGTGAGACCAATGTATCTTTCCCCACCTATTCATGGAGCATCCATTGTTGCCACAATCCTTAAAAACAGGTAATTGTTATGCACATATCCACGAGTTTGCATAACTCTTCTTCTGTTAATTAAAACGCCTATTAATTATAACAACAATGTTTGAGTTTCGTTTTTTTGTATGTAACCATATTTACATCATTATCTTTGTAGAGATATGTACAATAATTGGACCGTTGAGCTGAAAGGAATGGCTGACCGCATGATTAGCATAAGACAGCAACTATATGATGCTATACAAGCTAAAGGTATTGGTTAATAATGAATTTTCTTTACATTAAATCCTTTGTTAAATCTATGTCGAATTTTGAATCATTCCTATAACTGATTGGCACTAATTCGTTCTTACAGGCACACCCGGTGATTGGAGTCACATTATCAAACATATTGGGATGTTTACTTTTTCCGGATTGACTGAGGAGCAAGTTGGCTTGATGGCCAAAAAGTATCACATTTACATGACAAATGATGGGTGAGAGACTAATATTCATCTTAGCAAATATTTTGGTATTTAGAGGATTACTAGAGACACACAAATCTATTGATATATTTGCCTATATCAATGAAAGACTTAACTTCATTCATGATAATTGGGTATTGCAGGAGGGTAAGCATGGCAAGTCTAAGTTCGAAGACAGTGCCTCAACTCGCTGATGCTATACATGCTGTAGTTACCCACATTGCCTAAATTAACTAGCAATTGTGTTCTCTGTTGTTTCATGAGTACAATAAAGAAGAAAAAAAACATGACTTCTTGGTTTTACATCTCATAAGCAAACACAAAGGAGCATGCTGTATATGATTTTTATTTTTTATGTGGTTCTTTAAAACCAAAAAGAGGATTGTGATCTATCCACCGTTATAGCTAGTCGTCTGAGAGACTCTAAACGCATGATTAGTTCAACCTCGAAGTAGAGAGAGTTATATTCCAGCTTCGGAGATGTTAGAAACAACATTGGGGAGATTTTAACATCTCTTTCCTAACATATGGGCAAGGTTCTCTGCAATACCCTGAAATGATTTTTGGAGTTTGTTCGCAGCCTGGAATTGTTACATCCTGGATAACACGACAATGACAAGCGGTTTGTCTGATGACTTATAGTCTTCTTTAATCTATGGATATTCTGCATATTGCGCTTAAACCCGGTATCTTGATCAATTTGATTCGTCAAAGCATGTCGTGAAGGGACTTAATTATGCACTTCAGCAGCTGAAATCCTTTCTTTGGGAACATTTTTATTCACAAGATCTTTGGCACCACGAATCAGCTTGAAAGCACCAAAGCTCCACGGTCCATCAGTTAAGCCGAATTTCCTTCTTACATAAGATGAGGCAAATACCTTCCCAAAAAGGCTGGACATCATTGAGAAGGATAAATGAACTTTTGGGGCAACATAGTATGCACTTCCAACTAGAGGGATCTATAAATCTGACCTTTGTATCTATGTCCCTATCAAGCAGATCATTAATAGTACAGCCAGCACCCCTAAGAAGTAGTGCTCCGCAACCGAATAAACCCATCATTTTAAAACTTGGAAGGCTTCCAGGATCAGCAGCCAACGCAGTTGACCTATACAAGAATGATGAAAATTTCAGAATATTGATTTATTTATCTCTGTAACCAGATCCACGAGGAAAATTAAATACCAGTCCGGTTCCAGAGAGTAACAACTCAGTGGAATTCCTGTATACTATCACTTTTCTAACTACCAACAAAAATTAAAAATAAAGCATTTTCCAAACATCTTTTCAGTCAATCCTTAACCACAAACCCACTCACACAGGCTATCAAAGATCTCAGCACAGAATCATGCTATTCAGTTTCCTACGTCTCATCAAGAAGATCTGCTATTGAGAAACCGAAACACTCTAGAGAAATGGCAGAATACATCAATGTCTCCATTACAATATAATCTCACAACAAAGGGAAGAAAGAAAAAACATTTCTTCTATCCCTTTATTACATAAAACTAAATATAAACATAATCCGCCTATTGACCATCCTTTCACTTTCTAATGGAGTGAAGTGAAACTAAAATAAAACGCCTTGATTCTACTAAGCTACATTACCACAGACACATAGTTAAAACGTAGCACATACAGGGCCAAGCAAGCAACCAAGTTCCAATAGGTTCATCCAAACGAGCAAGCTTGGCATAATCTCTAACTTCTTCTGGCAAATACAAATCTACCCAAGAAACTCCTGACCACCCTTCTCCTTCTCATCTTTCTTCCGATTTCCCTCCATAACCAAAGAGGAAGACTGACGACATTCCGGAAACTAATCTGGAATGAAAACTCTCCTGATGCAAGTCCAACCCTTTACATCCATACTTAAATTCTGATACTTAGAGAATGGATTGAGGTAATGTGTAGTAATAAGAGGTCTGGGCAAGGTTATATGTTGTTGTGAAAAGTAGCAACATGTAACATGAGAGAACATAAGAATTGCGTCGAGAAGTAACAACATAAACACTCGTCTTCCCTCGATGCTTCACTGTTTCAAGAAAGCATGTCCAGATAGCTTTTGTCCAATCTCCCATCATACAACATATCCATGACCAAACTTATTGTTGAAGTGTCTCCAGAAAACCCGCAACTCCTCATCTCTTTGATGAGTTCAGCTGATACTGTTTTGTCACCATCTCTAAGGTGTGCTCTAATCAGTGTATTATAGGTACCACTATCTGGTAGAGGCCCGTCTTCTTTCATTTTTCTAAACAAGGTACCCGCTTCTTGCATTAGTCTTTTCCTACAAAATCCTGAGATCATTGTAGTGTAGGTTACAACATTGGCCTTCACTCTTTTAAGGCTGAGGCTACTAAATAACTTCCACGCATCTTCCACCTCGCCAGCCTTGCACATCCCTTCAATCATAATATTATATGAGACGATATCAAGTTGCATCTCACTCTTTTGCATATCCCGGAATACAATCAAAGCTTTCTCTAGCTTCTCGTTAGTACAAAGCCCATCCAACAACATGTTGTATGTTATACGGCTGGGACGCACGCCACTGGAAACCATCTGTTTAAATACTTGTTGGCCATTAACACAATCTCCAGCTTGAAAAAAGCCTTGCATGAGAGTGCCATAAGTGACAGTGTTTGCAACCAATCCTCTTTGGGACATCTCGCGGAAGAGTTTCATTCCATCCTCTACTCTCTTAGACTTACAAAATCCATTAATGAGAGTATTATAGGTCACCACGTTTGGGAGACAATCCTTGCTAACCATCAAATCAAACATCTGCTTAGCCTCCTCCAATCGATCTTGCATACAAAACCCGTTAATCAACGAAGTGTAAGTGAAATGATTAGGAGCTATAGACCTTTGAAGCATCTCTTGATACAATTTTTCCGCCTCTAAAAGCTTTCCCTCTTTCACAAATCCATCGATTAAAACACTAAAAGTAACCACGTTGGGATTGATATTCCTCTCAATCATATCACTAAGTAGCTGAGATGCATCACTCCATCTTCCGTAGTTACAAAGGCAGCTTATGAGAGTGTTATAAGTAACAACACTGGGTCTAATTCCTTTGTTCTCCATTTCATTGAACAGATCAAGTGCATCACCGACATGTTTGTACCTGCAAAGACCATCAATGATTGTGTTGTAGATTACAGTATTCGCCTCTACACACCCTTTCTCCATCTTCTTGAGCAGCTTCAAAGCCAAATCAGTATCGCCTATTTTACAGACTCCATTGACTACCACACCATAAGTAACCACATTTGGTTGACATCCTTTCGTCACCATTCGATCAAGTAAAGCAACGGCCTCAGAGACTCTATTGTTCCGAAAAAGGCCATGGATGAGAGTTGTAAAAGTGAAGCTATCAGGTTTATACCCCAAATCCACCATTTGTTCAAGCAGAGACACAGCATCAGAGATCCTATTACCGTGGCAGTAACCATTGAGCAGCGAAGAAAGCGTGACAATGTTAGGCTCATAGCCGAGTTTCATCATCTTCCCGAGAAGAGCTAAAGCAAAAGAGAACTGAGAGCATCGACAAAAGCAGTTGATGAAAATACTGTAACTAAAGAGATCGTGTACAATTCCCCGTTTCTGCATCTGCTCGCCCATAGAGATAACTACATCAAACTTGTTCATTTTTGCAATACCACTCAACAGTTTACTGAAATCGATAATGGAAGGAAGAGGACGAGACTGTACCATCTTATTGAAAAGATCAACTGCATCATCTAACCTAATATCTCTGATTTTCTCAGTGTAATCGAAACTAGCAGCACCAGAGAAATCTCGAACAAATCTCTTGGCAGTTCTCTTGGTCGTGTTCGAAATCCTCATTTTGTTTTCTGCTCAATCTCTCTGAAAAACATCCAACAGTGTTCTGTTCGCCGAGAGAGGCTCACTCACCGAGTCACGGCGGCGATTTTTAACCCGGTTTAGTTTTTCATTGTTAGGCCAATTGGGAAATTAACCGGTTTCTTATAATTTAAATCTTAACCATTTTCTTTAACTTTTGTCTGTTCCCACTAGCTGAATAATGGAACTTTTTATGACCGTATCATACTTTTTGATAGAAAAAGTTCCTAATTCCACTAAAGGGATTGGTATTGTCTGTGAGATTTGTGTATAGTCGAAGAATTTTTAAAATTTGTAGATAAATTTCAGAATCCTCCGATTGTGATTTGACAAAAGATCTCAACATAACAAACCAAATACAGATTTGAAAATATGTAAAATACATTCAAATGTGTAATCCTGATGCTTCAACAACTTCAAACCGCGGTTGCTGAAACTCCTCTTCTAATGCTTCAACAACTTCTTCTATCTCTATTTTCTTCTTCCTCTGCTCTTCTCTTCAATTAATCACCAAACCACAACATTAAAGTCAAAACTCAACAGTCTCCAAGTAACTTATAACCCAAGTAAACACACACCTTCTTGTTATCTCCATCTGAGTCTAGCCAGTATTCATGCATTAACCAACTTGCTTTTCAGTCACATTAACTCCAAAACTATTTGCATTGAGAGAGTCAACCAAATTGTTGGAGGATTAGGTACCAATCGAGGTATTTTTAAATCCTTTTGGCAATATTTGTTTCTTAAAACTATGATTAAATCCCTTCCCAAAAAAAAAAAAAAAAAAACTATGGTTAAATATACAGTGCCATAACTTGCAAAAACAAACATTCTTTTGAAAACTATCCAATGCCTCTAGCAGACACAAAAGCCAAACAAAAAAAATGACCTTTATGAGTCATACTAACCGATTAAATCTTGGCATTTGAGTGATTGATTTGTGAAAGACTCGGGAAGACCGGCTTTTCCTGTCTGCAAGGATGATTCCACAATGATGAGTTGCCTCAAGAAGTTAGATGATCATGAGCACAATATCTATCTTGATTTCTTGCTTGAAACCAACACCATCTGCCAACAATTACAAATTACAGTAAGAAAAAAATCTCAGATATATATTACTTTTGATTGTGTAATGGATTCTCAAATTTACCTTTTGTTTGGCAGGAGCAATGCATTCAGGACTGAGATAGAGAGGCTTGTGAATGATTTGAAGAGATCAGCTCTACATACAGAAGACAAATTGGACATCTTGGAGCGTAAATCTGATGTTCTTGTTCAGAGCTCGAGCATGATTCATGAATCTCTAGTGTCGATAGATGTTCGGGTCCAGAACGTGTCTGAAATGACAAATAACGTAGAAACTCATATGAGTGGATTGTCTCACCAAACCAAAGAAATATATCAAGAAAAAAATAGTATTGTAGAATCACATATGGTACTAAAAGAAGGTCAAGAGAAAAGATGGGAGAAACGGTGAAAGCTGGAATGGAGATGTTCAATGATACGGTTACTAATGTCAAGGAAGGATTAGATAAGTTGAAAGACGATACAAAGCAAATTGAGGGGGAAATAAATGTCACTGAAGATGAATGATATGCAGAGTAAAACTGGATGACATCGGTAATATGGCTGTTAGTTTGTTGGATAAACAGTAGAAGCTTTTCGACACGCAATCCGCAGCTCTAGATAATCTTTAGTCAGGAAGAACTTGCTAAACGGCAACAACAGCTTCAACAGGTTCATGATCACTTGTTTGAAAATTCCAAATCAATGTTAGCAGCTCAGGTCAGTCACCCAAACACCCTTAACAAACTTCACACTCCTGTCAACAAAACAGAGAATTAAGAAACAGGCCAATGAATTGGAAGAGTTAATGATACGAGGAAGAAGACACGTTATATACTCAAGCTGTCTTGATTTGGATACCGCGGGTTCTTTTAGCTCTTTACTGATATGGCAGAGAGTCAGAGACACATTAAAATCACATCTCCATTGGCAAATTCCAAATTGTATCAAGCAGTTCCTACAGAAGCTAGAGAAACATATAAAGGTTTCAGTTAATCGCCAACAATGTTTCAGTTAAGAGAACCGAGCTTAAATAATCTTCTTGGCTAATAAACTGTAAAAGAAGTCAAGGCAAATACAAATTAGTGAGATAACATGGGGTTTTAGAGATTTATGTAAGATGGAGAATGGAAGAAAATAAATAACACTCACAACTGGTCATACTCATACATATATTCCACTGATAGATCATGCTTAGCTTTCTCTTATAGGATTGGTTAAAAAGAACAAATAATCCAGAAATACAAAACGATTCATAGATAAATTTGTGAATCATTGTGAATTTGTGATTTACACGATTCATAGATAAGTTTGTGAATGAATATAGACGGATTTGTGATTTACATAATATGAAAAGTTATTACATAAGATTTTCTTTCCAACTTAAAACGACTTTATAAATAGAGGTAGATAATTCAGAAAACCCTAAATATTATTATTTTGTTAGCAGTGTAACCATCGTGGTGGTGGCTGTCGGCGAAACAGGTGCGATCAGATCATACTCTCTGTCCTTTTGTCCATTTTTTTTGCAGTTGCTAGTCTTTGGCGTGTTATTAGATAGAAGAATTGTCAGATCAGATCATACAATCTTATTTTTGATCCTAGGGAATGGCTGAGGCTGTTCATGAAGACTCCGTGCAACACGACGCACTCTCACAGTCAGAGACCCATGAGGATGATCATGGTACCAACATCTTTCATGAAAATGATTTTCTTCACTTTGTATAAGTCAAAGTTTTTAATATATTAATTCCCCTTAGGTCTAAAACCCTCTGAATTGTATGGAACACATACTTGGACAATTGAGAAGTTCTCACAAATCAACAAGAAGGAACTCCGTAGCAGTGCTTTCGAAGTTGGTGGTTACAAATGGTAGATAACATGCCATATGTTGTTCAATTCTTACTCGTCTTTATGTGTTTTGTCTTAAGGCTCTGTTTTGTGTCAGGTACATTTTGCTTTATCCTGAAGGATGTGAAAACAATCATATCTCCGTGTTTCTCTGTGTTGCCTACTATGACAAACTTCTTCCTGGCTGGAGTCGTTTCGCTCAGTTTACTATATCTGTGCAGAATCCAAAAGATTTGAAGAAATCCAAGGTTTCAGGTGAGTCTTGATTTGCTTGCCCCTTCTCTCTTTTTACAATATTTCAGACAACTGAAACTCAACTCTTGTAGATACGCTACACCGGTTTTGGAAGAAAGAGCATGATTGGGGATGGAAAAAGTATATGGAGTTACCTAGGTTACATGGTGACTTCATAGATGCTGCTGGCTGTCTTACTATTCATGCTCAAGTTCAAGTGATCAGGTAAAACCAAGATTTAAATTTACTCTTTTCTTTACTCGTGGATAATATATCCTTTCGATATTTCCTTGCAGAGACAGCGTGGACCGGCTTTTCCCCTGCCTTGCTCATCATTATAGGGCAGGACTTGTTAATGTGTATTTCAAAAATGTAGAACAAATTTTCAGAGATTTTATTGAAGAGACCAGAAGCAAGCTTGGGAGGTTGATAGAAGACAAAGAACGATGGACAAGGTTTGCAACTCGTACCCTCTAAATCTTTCCAAATTCCCTAGTGCTATTGCATTAAATAACAAGAAATTTTTGGTTGTAGCTTTGGTGTTTTCTGGTTAGGGATGAACCAAAAGTCTAAGTGTCGGATGTCGAGAGAGAAAATGGACATAATCCTGAAACGAGTGGTTAAACACTTTTTCATAGACATCAGAGTGGAATCCACTTTGATGATGGATTACTTGTATAGTGGCTTGAAGGTTCTTGAAGACCAAACTAAGAAGAAGAAAGCTACGATTATCAGTGTGGAGAAAGATATGTTTGCATTAGTTGATGATTTGTTGGTACTTGTAGAGAGAGCTGCTCTTATGCCATTACCCCCAAAAGACGAGAAAGGTCCTCAAGACTGTATTAAGGTTGGCATCATTGGTTTTATATATAGTTGCAACATCCAATAGAAAGTTACTTGTATTGACTCTTTGTTTTTTGTTCTGTGATGCAAATGGAGGATGGAAATTATGGAGAAGGTGTCCTGAACGAAGATGATGAGAGGCGTTTAACTGAGTTGGGTAGACAAACTCTGGAAGTTTTTGTTCTTGACCATTTCTTCAGGTAACAACAATGCAGAATATATCAATATGGTATTCTCCTTGATGTGTGTGCTTATGTATCCTCCTTGTGTATCTTGTGAGAATCGCAGCAGCAAAATCGAGTTTGCATATCAAGAAGCTATTGCGCTAAAAATACAGGAGCAACTTATTCTTGAAGAAGAGGAAGCAGCCAAGAGAAAGAAGCAGTCTAAGAAGAAACATAGGTGATGGATACTTTATGCGGTTGCAAAAAACATCGAAATATTTATTTGGCGAAAACTTTTTTTCTTTGTTTTATGAAGTGACTGAATCATGTCACTAGAGGACCACAAAAAGCAAAAGGTAGAATCTGTTTCTAGTTTAAAACAGACCAAATGATTTTTCACATGCCAGTCTCCCTAAGTTTTAGTATACATGATATTAAACTAGTCATCAAGAGAAAATGCTCTTCAATGTGACGTGTGGAAGTGTTTTGTATGAGTTTTGATTTCTCATTCGACTAGTTTATAAGTAGTTGAATGATAATTTCGTAGTCTTGAAGTATCTGTTTTAGTTTTAATAGTATTATCCCCTTCTTTTGTTGAATGGTTATTTCATAGACTTTTAATAGTTTCAGAAAAAAAACAAACCAATCAGGAAACAACCATATTCCAATTGATAAAATATACAAATGATAAAGTCCGGTTTATACCAGTTATTATAAAAACAAAGATCCGATGATGAATTTTAAAACCTTAATAAGTTAAACCAAAATAAATATAATCTCGAAAATCATTGAGCTACAAATAAAACCGGGTGAATCTGGTTAAGGTCTTCAGAAGAAAATGGATGAAACCAAAGACAATATCACAGTGGTGACTCCATAACCGGCAAGCTTGTTTCCAGCTCCATCGTTTTTTCCGGGATTTCCTGCTGTAAATAGAAATACCAAATGTGAAAATTCAGCAAGCATTCAAATAAAATTAAACCTGAGGCTGACATGTTTGTTGTTTATTTTTTAGTGACTGATTTTGTCATATATAATTCAAGTCAATATTGGAGACAAATGAAAATACTGAAAAAAAGCTGGCATTCACACACAATTGCGTTGTTGAATAATCCAATTGACTCTAAAAAACCAAACATTTGATTTTGATTATTAATAAAACTGCGACCAATCAATGGAATATTTGATTTTGTAGATCATCTAATGAACACAACTTGACACAGAGACTTTTAACAAATTAATAATAAACTAATGGAGATATACAAATGTAAATTGGTTTTACCTGGAGGAGGTAAAGAAGCTTTTGGCGATGGGGATTTAGCACCTGAAATAAACATAACCAAAACATAATTTCTACTGAAAAAAAAATGATTCGGACTGGACCAAATACTAACATTTAAAGAGTTTTTGGTATAAACTTTAATTTTCGATACTTCTGGGCGGATGAAATACTATCTAAGTTGTTAGTATTTACCAATGATCAAGATTTCGCTAGGCGTTGATGGGGCGGAGAAATACCAAGCACATGACTAAAAAGTCTAATTAAATTTCACATATAGAAATCTAAAATTCCAAATCTTGCAATCAGATTCGACAGATCCGTGTCGAATTACCTAATTTTTCATAAGAATCTGAGATCTAGAGAGAAAATGATTTACCAGGACAAGCGGAGAGATCAGTGGAGACATTACATCTGCTGCTAAGATTAAGAGCTTGAGCAGTAGAAACATTAAACTGAGAAAGCAGACCAGGAGTATTGTAAACAGTGCAGAGACAAGGAAGTTCCTTCTCCACGGCTTGTTTGATCGAGTCACAACAGACCTTCGATGGCGTAGTCGTCGTAGTAATGAAGCTGAAGCAAGGAACTAACTTATTCACGCAAGTTGTCTGCGCTTCCATCTCCCGTAACGAAATCAAAACAATCGCCGCCGCGAGAATCATCATCATCGCCGTTGAGAAACCCCTCATGACTACTTTTGTCTTTTTTTTTTTGGTTCTCTGAGTTACCTGTGACTTTTGGTTTTGGTTTGGTTCTTTTTTTTTAAAGAGAAACTTGCTTATGGAGAAAGAAAACCTTTAGACGTTTTACTTTTTTTCTTTGTTCATATTATTTAATGTATATATGTATTTATGTTTATGTTATCTTCACAATGAAGATTTAATGTTTTACAGGTAATGATGGCATAAATTTTGTTGATAATGATGTTTCTTAGTTGTATCATTAAATTGTCATCTCACCCAAATCTATAGTACTCCCTCTTTCACAAAAATATAAATTTGTTCAACATTTCATATATATTAAGAAAAAATTAATAATTCAAAATTTTTCAATATTAAATATTTTCTAATAAATCTAAACCAAAAGTAATATTTAAAACTCATTTATTACGTTTTGAAATTAACAATTCTGTTTAAAACCAGAGAACATTCATAATTTTTAAAACGTAATTTTTTTCCGATAAAATTCATGTTTATGAAAAGGAGGGATTAATTTTTTTTTGTTTGTTACCATTATCCTTGTACAATTTAATTTGTAGATATGCCTATGTCGATACGCCATCAACCTACATTTATATATAAAAATTAAATAATCCATAAATATTACGATTAGGTGTTGATAGTATTAAATACTAAATGGTCTTTTTTTTTTTTTTTTTTTTTTTTTTGTCCC
>OVAF01003103.1:0-12561 GCA_900406245.1 Odontarrhena argentea
CCAGAAACGGAGACATTTGCGGATCCTGAAACAAAAAGAAGAAAAAAAGAATTAAAGTCAGGAGCATAGCTCGAGTAAACAAAAGAGGTTGTGTTTTATTACCTGCACCAAGGCGTTACCAAGACGCTCGGCCATAGTTCTAAATTCAGGGTTTCCCATAACCTGATTCATGGTGGCCATGTACTGTTCGGGATCAAAGTTAGGAAGACCTCCTTCCTGGGATGCACTTGGAACAGATTTTTGAAGTTGCTCAGCTAATTGGTTGAAGGCAGGATCTTTAGCTATTTGCTCAGCCAATTCCTTAATGCTTGGATCCTAAATAGCCAACAAGGAGAGAGTGCGTTGACTTAATGCTTATCCGGATAGACTCAATCACGCAATCAAAAGACAAGACTTACATTGAGAATACCGGCCATGCCTGAGAAATCGAAAGCACCAGGACCGAAATTGAACCCACCAAGATCAGCCGGTGAAGGAGAAGCTGAAGCTGAAGGCGAAGCTCCTGAGGCTGATTCTGGTTTAGTACTCTTACTCTCCTCCTTGGACTCGACTTTCACATCTGCGGGAAAGTGAATAAACTTGTCTTATAAATCTTAAGAGTCAATCTGACTAAAACGTTTGGAATTCGAGACAAACACCAAATCGAATCAGATTAAAACGACTGAAATCGAGATAAACACAATACCTGGAGGAGGAGGAGCAGTTTTCTCTGAACTAGAAGCCATCGGATATGACTAAAACCCTAGAAAAGAGATAAGGATTTAATCAGAAAACCGAACAAAGAAGATCTCCAGATTGGTATTGAGATATGATCCGACAAATCCAAGGTAGGAGGCCATACCTATCGAAACGAAGGAGTAAAGAAGCTGAGGAACAGAACAGAACAAAACTGAGAAACGCCTCAAAGTAAAATGTTTGTGGCAAAGACAAACACACAACAAGAAAACGGATATTCGTTACTTGTTTTTTTTTTTTTAATTTCACAGAAAATATATATGGAATGATAAATTTATCTTCATTAGATTACGACCGAAAAAATATATCAATCAAGATTAACCCCGACTAGGCGACTAGGATAGAAAAAGAAGGAGATGCAATCACGATGAAATTTGGGCCTACAGGTTTAGAGACCTCAAACCATCAGGCCCAAGCTCATAAGATGTTCTCCACTATTTTGAAGTTGCTGAATATCAATGGTGTAACATCTTCAAGACAAGAAGTCGAATTCACTTCTCCAATACATATTTAGAAAAAATTTAGTAAAGCCGTACCCAAAACACACACACAAAAAAAATTGTTTACGGAACATTTTTGTTGGATAGAGGTTGAAGATATAACTTTCTTTTGCATGCTCACTCAATAGTGAATAAAGGGAGAAGAGATAAGCGGAGTAAAAATTGTAATGGATTACGCAAATATCCATAACATGGATTACTTATAAACTCAGAACGATCCATACTCTTTTCTTTGTATCAATTAAACAAACAAAGTGTGATTCAGAAGAGAATCTCTCAGAAAATCATTTACGACGGTTTTAACTGCATACGAGCAGAGAAAGAAACAAACTACTTGGTCGCCTGAGCAATTATATTACTTATGGAACTAGCCTCCTCTTTCGCGGCCTCTACCAATTGATCCTTCATATATCATAACAAACATATCATTAACACAAATTATAATGACTAATCCTTTACTCTCACTTGCATTAAGCTTAAGAAACCACACCTGAGCTGATATTATCCTCGCTACTGTTTTCTTGCTCGACTCTTGAAGCTCTCCGGCAATCAACAGCTCATCCAATATATAATACGCCTGCAACCAAAAAAAGAAAAAAACAGGTTCCAAAATTTTCATGATGAAGACTTCAGAAAGTAGAGAATCATTGTTCTAGAGAGTTGTCTGTATGTATACCTTGTGGAAGTTAAAAATCAAGTCTAGTTCACACACCTGAACATCATAGAATAACATCTCTTAATAAAAAATCCAGATATTTTTGAGACTAGGAGAAACTGGACGAACAACTCACACTGCCAAAGTAACGGTCAAGAATCTCGACGTAGTGGTGAATTATCTCCAGTACCTCTAACTCGTTATCAGTCTCATCAATGCACATGCAAAAGTACAAGCTTGCATATCTGCATAAATACACAACCAGTGTTTTAAAAGACAAGTATATGCGAGTAAATAAACATCGACTTAGGCTCTTTTACCTTTTGTAGACAACCTTGTATCCTCGCCATTCGATAAAATTGCAGAGCTTGGGACCTCGGTTCAGGATCACGCCGCTGAGTTCGCGTATGACCTGTTCACATCAAGTTTCCAAATGTAAGATAAAAGGCATGCAAAGTATAAGCAGGGATTAAGCTCAATAACAATTGGTTTGTACATACCTTAGATCTCTCCTTCTGTGTATAAGGCGAATACCACTTGGTGAGCCTTACTTTTCCTTGCCGACTAACTAGAAGCACAAAATGTATCTGCAAACACAAACATCAACCCACGATTACTGAACCACCTTTGATTTTTTTCAGGATCATCTCATTAAAAGGTTTGTTCAAAAGGAGTCAAAACAATTCGAGAAAGCATTAAAGTAGATGGTATTCATTGAAATGAAATAAATTTGAATGACAACGTATAACACATAATTGGTTTGGCCCATCTCCGAATTTATTCTCAACCTTGGGAAGTGACCAAGCATGAGAAATGCTACATCACATATTCACGTAGTACATATATTAAAAGGTAGCTCTAGAGGAAAGTAGCCTTAAAAAGGTTAAGTGGCAGAGCTTGAAACTCATCCACTATCATTCCCCTAAGTCAAAATCATCTCAAGATATGTACAGAACCCCATCTAAAGAGATATTTCAAAATTCAACACATAAAAAACAAGATGGAGAGATCCACGAGCTCCTTTTGCCAGTTCAAAACCAGAGGAGCATAATGCGAGAAATAGCTAGGATGATGAACCCTACTAAATTTGAATCCAAGAAGCTAAATTACTTGTACAGCAACCGTGACCCAAGAGCAAACTTTCAGATCGTAAACATAAATCAAAAACACTCAATTCCAATCAATCACTCGGCAGATCCAAGCAGAAATCGAGTTATAATTATAAGAAGAAGATCAGAGATGCGAAATTGAGATTCAATAGGGGTTGTTTACGAGCAGCATCGTCGATAACAATGGCACTAGATCGAAAAGCAGATCCAAAATTCGAATACACAACACAGTAATCCAGAATCAAAGAAGAGTAAAGAGTGTTACCATTGTTATCGGAAGATTTTTGAACAAATCTGTAACAGCGAAGCTCGATCTCCCAAGTCGATGATGATCTTTCCAAATCGAAAGAATCGTTCTAATGTCGTCTGGCATACATAATTGAATGACCTGAAATGTCAGGGGTATAAGAGTAATCTAAGCTTGTTAAACACGGATATTGTTCCGGGTCGGATTCATTTTCCCAGTATTTGGTAACGCCCACGTTTGGTAATCAGGTGAACACCCGAACAACACATGATTTGATTTTAAAGGAGTGATGGGATAAATTTTTATTGTGTGTTATATAGATTGATGGTTTCTTTTGACAAATTTTCACCTTTTACATTGACAACCTATTCAATTTAGGAATAGAAAAACAAACAAAACCGATTGAGAAAATGGTAGTGGTATTGGTGCATATGCACGAGTCTACTTCACATTGAATTGCATTCTCTACTCCTTACTTATTAATCTATCATCAACGTCTCACACATTGACTTCAACCTCTCTCCATCTGCTCCATTTTCCATATCCACAGGTTCACTAGTCAAACTCCCATATGACTCCTCCATCCTCTGTAACATGCACAAACACATTTTTTATATTTATTAGTACCTAACTCCATCAAAGCAGTTAGCAACACCACTCAAAATTTTGCAGAAATTATCGCTTCAATCTCACACAAAAACACAAGCTGCCACACTGATGAATCACACAAATTGATGCTAAGCTATCACCTGCAATTTTGCATCTATATTGCCAGGTCGATGAAAATGAAACCCATAGGGTTATCATGAGAAGAAGGAAGTACACATAATTCATTAGATGCTAAGCTATCACCTGATGCCACACTGATGAATCACACAAATTGATGCTAAGCTATCACCTGCAATTTTGCATCTATATTGCCAGGTCGATGAAAATGAAACCCATAGGGTTATCATGAGAAGAAGGAAGTACACATAATTCATTAGACCCTAAAGAGCATCATCACCTATCTCATTGCTACCCAAAATCATGTTCATTTCCTCCAGAAATCCAACCAAGAATTCGAAAACTGCATCTGATTTCTTCACTCTATGAGAAATTCTCAATCAAGTAGATCAGGCTAACAACTAGAAATTTCTAACAATAATTAAGCAAGTCCACATGATCATTGGACCCTGAGGAACTCATGTTCAAATCAAGTTCAGTTCCTACAGAAATCAAACAACTTTTAACAGTGCAATGTCTCTGATTTCACTCAGTCAAGCATCGAATTCAGGCAATAAGGAATTGAAAAGAGCAACCTTTGACTTTCTTGTCGATCCAAGCCTCTAGAAGCATACCAGCACCAATCCCACCAAGGACAAAACTTCCATAAAAGGCAAGAGCCTTAGGCCAAGGCTTCCTAGGAAGGAAATAAGCTTCATATCTCTCATCAAGTCCCCTTGGAATATGTTTCCTCGCTCTCGTCACCATTTTAGCCTCCCCACTTACCTTCTTCGTCGTCTGATTCTCACTCAACCACTCTTCTCCTTTCCATGGATCCTTCGCCTCTTCACTTCCCATCTCTCTAATCGGAAAGAAACGTTAAAAGTGTTTAACAGACTCGCCGGTCGGATTTAGGGTTTAAGGACCCAAAGAGGATCGACGACGATCTGGTATGTTTCGGAGGTTTTGACCAGACCTCGAATCTATTTGGTTAAGAGACAACGAGACTTAGATTGGATATGAACCGTTGGATTTTTAAAAAGAGATAATCTGAAGGTCAAGAGAGATTTATTAGCCATAAAGGTCGAAGGACAACAATTTACAAAAATAAATATCATTTAGAGACTTTGAGTACATAGATTAACAAAAATAAAAAGGATCGATG
Organism: Odontarrhena argentea; assembly: GCA_900406245.1. Classification (NCBI taxonomy): domain Eukaryota; kingdom Viridiplantae; phylum Streptophyta; class Magnoliopsida; order Brassicales; family Brassicaceae; genus Odontarrhena; species Odontarrhena argentea. The sequence continues at coordinate 5,117 of OVAF01003103.1, forward strand.
AAGAAGAAATCAAATGAGGTTAACATTACATAAATCTATATTTGGTTTGTTGTTTCCTTTTATTATCTGTCAGTCTCAGTGCTCCAACATCATCATCTGTTGATCTGAGACGAAGGGCCAATGTCTCTGCTGGATCTGTTGTACTTCATGTGGCTCTTGACAAGCTGTCCAGCTGCAATAGCAGACATTAGTGAGAGCTCTCCAGCAAGAACCGAACCAGCCACGATTCTAGCCAATTGCCTTGCGTTTGTGCCAGGTTCCTCCTCCTTGTTCGATCCTTTTACACCGAGCAGATTCAAACAAGCTGACTGTGAAGCAAGTTGTGTCCCACCTCCAACAGTACCAACCTGAAACCATGTATAAGACAACAACATTAAGGAGGTTCAAAAACTAATGGCTTATTAGTGTTCTCTGCAACAATATGCTTTACCTCAATGCAAGGCATGGATACAGAAATGTGAAGGTCGTCGCCATCAGGTTCAATCATGGTCATACAGTGTGAACTCTCCACGTTTTGAGCAGGGTCTTGTCCAGTAGCGATGAACACAGCGCTGACAATATTGCTGGCGTGAGCATTAAATCCACCAAGAGAACCAGCCATGGCTGAACCAGCAAGGTTCTTGAGCACATTAAGCTCTACAAGAGACTCGACTGTAGTCTTCAACACATTCTTTACGATCTCACCCTTGATAGTGGCTTCACAAACAACATGCTTACCACGTCCTTCAATCCAGTTTACAGATGAAGCCTTCTTATCGGAACAGTAATTTCCTGAACACGTACCATAACACCAACAATTAAAAGAGCCGACTTTGTTTGAGGAATAGAGAGAGAGAGAAGAGTTTACCTGAGATGCCAATAACTTTCATGTCAGGGAACTCGGTCTTAATGAATTCCAAGACATTCTGGACGCCTTTGGAGACCATGTTCATCCCCATAGCATCACCAGTACTGCATGAAAACCTCGGATAGAGATTCCTTCCAGCGATGGCGCATTGGACACTCTGAAGCCTAGCAAATCTACTTGATCTATACATAAAAACAATATACAAGTCAAGAGAAACGTCACAAATCACCATCCAAACGAGAAAGTTAGAAAATTTACTTGCTGAACATAAGAGACAATCTCTCGAAATTAGCAGGATCCTCGAGATAGAACTTAACAAGAGCAGCTCTTCTAGCAGAAGGAAACCTGACAACTGGAGCTCTAGACATAGCATCTTTCAAAAGAACACTGAAAGCACCACCAGACAAGTGAATAGCCTTACAACCTCTGTTAGTACTAGCAACCAAACAACCTTCTGTTGTCGCCATTGGAACTGAATACTCTATCCCATCGAGCAGCAAAGGACCCGCAATCCCCACCGGAATCTGGACATACCCAACTGGCATCTCACAGCACTGTCCCAAAATCGAATCGTAATCAAACCCTTCCAACGGAAGACCGGTTAGGGATTTACCGGTTATCCTCTGAACCGCTTCTCGTCTGATCGCTGCTGCTCGCTTACAGTCACCGAGTCTGGTCTCCAGTGAGTAAGAAGGGGTGATTCCATTGATCACAGATTTGACGATTTCTTCATCTTCCTCCGAATTAAGATCCGATTCGGGAGTAGGATCGTCGGAGTTAGGTTTGATCGGAGGTGAACAATCTAGGGATTGGCCACACGGAATCTTCAGCAAATCTTCATTGATAACGAGATGATCGACCTCGTTACTAGCCCAAACATCGTCTTCGGAAGAAGATCGAAACAATTGAACGAAATCGATACCGAAGAAACCGAGAAGGTAGATAAAGGAGGCGACGAAACTGACGAGTGCGATGATCTCGCTTAGGTCAACGACATGGAGAGGCGTCGAGTTACGGATCTTCTCACGCCATCGGCTCAGAAGAAAATAGACGGTAGCGAAGAAGAGCGACAGGAAAACCGTGTTTGTTAGATATAACGGGAGTGGAAGCGCGTCGGAAGCTTTTGTAGGAGCAGTGACATGATCTTCATCGTTCAGTTCGGTCGGCAATCTTCGACGGAGATCCATTGATGCTGGCGAGAAGATGGTTTGTGAGTTTTCTGGGCTCAAAAGTCTCTTTGCGTAGGCAAAAATAGGCAAGGGGGTGTTACTTAAATTATTTATAGTGGTGAAAAGTGAGACACATCGATATCAACGTCAAAGTGATATCAACGTCAATGTTGTTTGTTCAACATGTTTTGGTCTCCGTCCCAATCCATGACAAGTAACTACTCCGAAATTCTTTTTTGGGTATAAAAGTGTACGTAAGCTTTGTTACTTTTTAAAAGTTTTGTTACTTTTCGAATAAATCAAAAGTTTCTCCACACTTTCATGAATCTTTTACTTTATATCACTATCATATTTCACAAAAACTATTCCAGATTTTACTTTTTTTTTTTTTTTTGAGAACCATTCCAGATTTTACTTGAACTCAAAGTCTCAAAGAAATGTATACACTTAAATGTTTATACTATTCTACATTTATAATCAGAGAATAAAAAAATGAAAGAAGTGATTGTTATGTCTTTATTCTACAATATTCTTTTTTCATGTTACAATAATGTTAATAATTTGACGTTCTCGGAGTTCCTATGGTGTAATACAATACAAGAATCTTAGACATGTATTCCAGAAGAACATGATCAACGAGTACGAGTACATACTTGATTAATTACTTAGGATATAAGCATATAATCTCATACAAGAAAATGATAATCTAAGCAGAACTTAAAGCTATTATTCATTTCTACTTTGTTTTTGCATTTTGTTGTAACGTGCATGCCCATAAGACAAACACCAAAATAAATATTTTATAACCTACAAAGTAATATATAACAATTAAATTTCAATGACATTACGAAAAAAATTATATGTATGTAGCTTTCTTATGCGAATCGTATAGAAATCTCAATGATCATATAGGGAGAACCTAGCTTAAAAAGAAATAAAATTTGTTCATTAGTGGATACTCACTCAATCACGTTGGGCCATACTGATTTAAGAAGTGGTTTGTTTGATACGTCTCTTAAGTGAAAGCCTTATTCAAAGTCAAAGTTGGACAAAATTTTAAATTACACAAAATGTCATTACAAAGTAAAAGTGTTTACACAAAGAGAAGACAATTTTTTTTATCACAAAACGATATTCTGTAAATGAAAATGAACAACAATTACGTTAACCTTAGAATGATATAAGAAATATATCTGAGCTGGAATCAATTTTGATCTAAAAAAATGGATTAAGACTGAAATTAAAAAAAGTGTTACATGACCAAATAAATTAGAGTAGCTTTTTAATTATTTCTTTTATTTCTAAAGTGATTCTTATATCTATCTTGCATCTCCCTCAATTATTATTTCTATCCTTCCAGTCACAACAGCTGCTTTGTCTCCATCTCACTCTCACTGCCCTTCATGTGTAAAACAACATAAGAATATATGTACATTCGATCGTGCGACTTATCAGAGATTTAACATACGTTTTTTTTTTTTTTTTGATGAATGAGATCTAAAATACTTCATTTTTTTTTTCATGGATCTCATGAACTAACCCAAAAGCTCGATAGACAATAACATGATCGAGATTCCCTTTATGAAAGTGTAGGAGTTACTAGACAAAAGGTGAAGAGATTACCATGAAACGTTTTCAGTTAAATCATTTTAATTATTAATTTTTAATATAGGAGTTAAGACATATGTCACACTCAGATTTAGCCACGTGGTGAATAGATGGAGAGTGTCTTCATCTTTTATATAGTATACACTAGGGGAAGGTCCGCGCTTTGTGCGGATTTGAGATATAATATATTGAAAAAATATGTTGTAAGGATATATATTGATATATGTTGAAACTCTTTTATAGCTTGATGAAAATATGTTGTTCATTGAAAATTTGATCGATAACTAAAATGCAATTTTTATAAGTAGTTGAGCAGTTATTTTTTTGATATTTTATTGCATAACACAATTTTTTATTTATCACTTGTTTGAAATATATACATCCGAATGTGTTTTGAGAGAATTTCAATGTTCCATTATTTTGTACACTTTTGAAAAATATTATTGGAATGAGGTAATTTATAAAAGGTATAAATTTTTAGTATAAACTATTTGTAGGGTTTTAGGGTTTAATATCTAAGGTTTAGGGTACATAAATGTTTTTTTTTTATCATCTGTTTGAAATATATGCATGTACATAAATATTTGATGGATTGTATAAAAAAAGTAAACTGAGAGAGACTAAAGATAAATAAATATTTTAATAGGACACGTGGCAGCTTCTCAGAGCTAGTTGAGAAAGGAATTTTACTATATTATAAAAATATTTTAATGTTTCTCAAGATTTAGTGATCTGGTTAGAGAATTTTTTTTATATAAATTGGTATTAAGAAAAAAAAATCATGATCCATATTCATATCTATAATTATGATTCCCATTTTTATATCATTTCAAGCCCCCATAATTTCAGGGACGGCCGGTTTGGCACTACAGCAATAGATTTTTGTGGTGTGTTACTTCTACCTCTACGGTACAATTGTNAATATTTTAATGTTTCTCAAGATTTAGTGATCTGGTTAGAGAATTTTTTTTATATAAATTGGTATTAAGAAAAACAAATCATGATCCATATTCATATCTATAATTATGATTCCCATTTTTATATCATTTCAAGCCCCCATAATTTCAGGGACGGCCGGTCTGGCACTACAGCAATAGATTTTTGTGGTGTGTTACTTCTACCTCTACGGTACAATTGTTGAATACCATTCCTTCCATTTCAAAAAAGTTAGCATTTTATGTTTAATTATTTATTTAAATCTATCATTTCTTTTTAATACTGAATAGAAGAAGAGTTTTTTTCATGGACAGTATTGATATATCACAAACCGCTAGACTATCAGTCGTTTTGCTAAATACTAATTTAGTGTTATAGATTTATTATTCATAAGTTTACTTTTTAATAAAAAGCCCAAACATTATGATATTATGGTACATATATGTATGATAGTTATATGAAATTTCCATGTATAAATAGTTATTTTTATATCATTTTTTGTTAAAATTTTGTTATAGACAACAAATCGTAATTTGTGTAATGTTCTATATGATACCAAATTAATAAATATAAAATGAAATAATACATTCTTTGATTTTAATTACTATAGTATAACTTAAATAATATGAAAAGCAAGTACATTAAAATTTCATGAAAAGGTTTAATAGTTTAAATGAGAGAAAACAAAACTATTCTACAACTCTTACAATAGACTTTTTTTTTTTTTTTTTTTTTTTTTTGGAAAANCCTACACACAAGAAAAAATACCATTGAATACTACACTTTGAAAAAAAAGTTTCTAAAATATCACTTTAAAAAAATAACTTTTTCGTATTTAATTTTTAAATATCAAAAATTACAAAAAATGATATTTAAGTATTCATACTTTATGTTTTTTGGATTTGGATTAACTAATCTATATTTAAGATTTAGTTTTGAAGTAGTTTTTTTTTTCTTTTTTCACGAAATTGCTAAAATAGGTTAAAATGGTATTTAAGGAACTTCTTTTTATAAAGTATGGTATTTTTTAGATTCTCCCTAAATGAAATTAAAATTTGTTGGATCGTGAGTTAAACTAGAAAAGTTTCAAAGTTATGGTTTTCCTTTAACTGATTTCATTTTAACACTGGAGGCTGATACCATCCTAATCCAGTTATTGAAATTGTGTATTTTGGGAGACACAAGTTTTTTTTTTTTATCTTAAATATTGAATATAAAATGTCATCTATCTTAAAAATGCTTTAAACCATAAAATAATACGGACGGACACGGTAGGTAATGTTGTCATTTTGATGAAGGAGTCATCGTAATAATATTTTATCTAGATTTTTTTTCTTTTTTTTTTGGTAAACCAATGGGTAATCCTAACTTTAACACCTGACTAATCCCTTCGGGATGAATATAGCCGTCTTATTCATCGAGTTTTCTAATGAATCTAAAGCGTGACACCATTTTGACTTGTCAAATAAGATTTGTTAGATAATTTTGAGCTTGAATGGAATCGATCACTGACCTAGACCCACATGACAATTTCTCCCGTGGAACCATTAGCCCATTACCATTTGGTTTTTTTTTTTTTTTTTTAACTAGTTTTTTTGGTGGTTGTTAACTATAAAGATTAATTTTTTTTTTCTTATTCGGCCATAATATTAAGAAGGATAGTGGTTACAATGTTTAGTTATACATTATATGGTTACAACCAACAAACAACATAAGGTTTACATGCTACTATAAAGATTATTTTAGTTTGGGTTTCACTTCAAAAACATTTTTAATGATGAAAACAAGAACCCAATGACTTATTGACAGTTGTACATATAGACTCAAACCCATATGGCATTTATGTCTATATTAACGAAATTTAAGTTCTTGAAAAGTGGAATGCATTGCATACGAAACAAGAATTCGAGTAACATCTCTTGAATGAAATGACTTTCTTGCGCAGGGGCCATGCTAATCTTCTTGAACCACGTGATGGTGGTGTAGTGGTAGGCGAGCTTTAGTGTTGCCAAGCAACCTGGGTTCGAAGGCACCCCTCTACGCTCCATCNGCCATCATGCATTGCTTTGGATTTCACACTGATAACTTACAAAAGTATTGTTGTGAATACACGGTACACCTAGGATTTGGCTTGATGCATGCATTATGCATATATATGAGCGTCATTGCAATTTCGAGGCACTTGTTTCCACATTGGTTTCGGTGTCGATTTTGTTTTCTTCTTCTTCTAATATTAGAGGATCTTTGTTTAACCTAGGGAGACGAAGAATCTTGGAGTTATAATGATTTTAAATAACACTCCACAAAAAATCACATGAACATTAGTAACAGTAACATTAAACCAAGGGCAGCCGAAGACACATTAATTGGTCTAGTGGCTATGCTATTTCGAATTTAGTGCAGCAGGATCGATTCCAATTTTCCCAACTGATCTTAAAAGAAGGCCATGTGGACCAAAATCAATGAGCATTCTTAAATTAGACACGTAGGGTTTGTGCACCAAAATCAATGTATGGACTTTCTAGAGCATATTACAGATGAGAAAATTAAATACTATCATTTTCCATCAACTTACTTTCTGGGTAAAAGGGTCAAAGTGGTTGAGTAGATCAACAGAGAGTGTAAGCACAATTTAAAATGATCATATTAATATGAATTACTTATATTGGTAATTAATAGAGTTACAGAAATAGAATATTCAACAATTCAAAAGGAAGAATAACTGGAATATTAGTAGCATAGTAGTTGCATTTTATCTATAGTCGCAAAATGGTGATAAATTTTGTGACTACAAAGTCACTATACTGGAAAATAGTCATTTTGTAGTTGTAATTTTTCCATCAGTCGCAAAGTAGAGGTAAATTTTGTAATTACAAAACCACTAT
>OVAF01003104.1:0-13403 GCA_900406245.1 Odontarrhena argentea
CTGCCCAGCTCAGTTTTCCTTAGAATTTTCCCAACACTCGGATAACTTGTCCCATTCCACCGAGTCCCATCGAGTAAGTCAGACAATCAGCTCAAACACCCATTCAATCATGCCTTAGCATCTGATTTCTTCCCAAGTATCCGATCACTTAGCCTTTCATCGAATAACTTAGGCATTTCCCATCAGTTCGGTCCAAAGACTCGAACAACTATCCGATGGTCCAGCCATCCAATGGATGCGGTCGTGACACAAACTTTGTGTTTTGCAACGAAGAAAGGAAAAAAAAAAATGAGAAAAAACGAGCTTAGGCACCTCTCTCTGTTGTAGAGGGTTTGCCTTCTCCTCTTTTCTCTTTCTAATCAATTTTTCTTTTGCTAATTTGCCTCCATTCTGTCTAAATCGCTTCGATTACCTCACAAGAATTTGTTTTAAACACGGTTCTAGACTCTCTCTTCATCATTACCTAGAGTTTAGCTTTGCATGCAAGCTGGTTCTTCATCACTTCTTCACCCTATCACTTTTCTTTCCTTCATTTTCTCTTTTCATCCTCTCTCCTGTTCATTCTTTTCTCTTTCATCTTCGTTATGGATTCCACTCTTTCAAAATTTTCCAATCTCTCCATTGAAGCCAATGAACAAGCCTTCGTAATCTCAGATAAGCTTGAGTTCTCATCTCAAAATCGAAACTCTCTCAGTCTTATTGGTAGCACCATGAACCCACCTGCACAACGTATTGCCGAAATCATTACTGATCTGCCTCGCCGATGGCATATGCGAGATCGAGTTACTGGAGTCGTCCTTCGTTATGACCGTTTCCAGTTTTTCTTCAAATATGAATAGGACCTTGATCTGGTCTTAAGCAAAGGTGCTCAGCTATACAATCAATGGTCTGTTATTCTCGCTCGTTGGACTCCGACTATCACTTTTGATTCTCTTCAGCATTTTGAGCTATGGGTCAAGATCAAAGACATTCCAATGAACAACTTCACTCAGGCTTCAATAGATTCTTTGGATAAATTTGCTGGCGAGAGGGTTTTAGAAAATCCTTTTGATCCTACCAAACCTAGACGAGAAGATTTCGTGAGGGTTAAGGTTCTCTTCAATGTTGCAAATCAGATTTGTCAAAAACGGGATCTTATTCTTCCTGATGGCTGTACCACTCAAGTTCATTACATTTATGAGCAAACAGACAAAAAATGCTCTGCATGCAACCGTCTGACTCACTCTGATTCTGCATGCCCCTACACTTTAGCTGTTCGACAAGGAAGGAACCCTAATGTTGCCTTAATGGAGCTCAATGATGACTTTGTTCTGGAACAACTTCCAATTCCTGAGGAGCCAATCCCAGTTCCTCGTCGGCGTATTAATGCAGCAGTTATTGAAGGAATGAAAACTTATCTCCTGGAAGCTAACAAATCTGATATTGATCCCACTAAAAAGGATTCTCCGTCTGATGCTCTTCATAAGGTGATTACTGATGAGAAAAATTCTAACTCTGCTGAAGAGGAATTTTTCTCCTCAGTTATCACTGATACAAGCGGTACTAAGCATAAAGGCAAAGGCATTGACTACTCTGGTGCTTCTTCAGCCAAGCCAAAGAAAGTTTGTGACTCTAAGCTGATGTCTGGTGCAATTAAAGCTAGTTCCCAAGGCTCTTTCAGTCCAGAATATTATGCCGGCTTGGCTATGCTACGTCTATATCAAGACAATCCCACTCTTATTGCCCAATCCCTTCATACTTCAGTACCAGAGGTCTTACAAAACCCTCAGACTCAGATTGATCAAGCTGGATCTTCTCCTACGCTCTCTACCTCACAGGCTCCTACCACACCCTTGTCCTTGACAGTTCCCCCACCTAAGACCACCTCAAGCACTCACGTCAAACAACGTGGTCAGCTCAAATCGTACAAGCGTATCCCTAGGAAGAACATTCAAGATCTCATTGTTCCTACTCCTGCAACCTCACCTTCTTCTAATCGCAAACGTAAAACTCCCTCTTCCTTTGACAGTGATCCGAGACCAACCAACAAGCGTAAAACTGAAGGCAATCCCCCAGGTGGGATTGCCCAGGAGTGATGAGCATACTTTCTTGGAATTGTCAGGGCATAGGAAAAACTCATGGACTGACAATTCCACGACTTAAGGAGTTTCGGCTCCAAATTTTCCCGGATATATTTTTTTTTGGCGGAAACAAAGCAATCCAAAGATTCTCTTCTTGATCTTAAGGTATGGCTTGGTTATGATCATTTTTTTGTAATTGACCCTGTCGGTCTTAGTGGTGGTTTGGCCCTGCTTTGGAAAAATAGTGTTGATGTAACTCTTTTGTCAGCCAACAAAACCCTGCTTAATTGATTGCTTTGTTATAATCGGAAATTATTCCTTTTATTGTTCTTGTGTTTATGGTCCTCCTGTGGTTACATCTCGCTTTAAACTATGGAAACGTATTACTAGATTAGGTATCTCTATATCAGAACCTTGGTGTGTATTAGGAGATTTCAATGATGTCTTACACCCTGATGAAAGACTTGGTGGTCCTTCTCCTGATGTCTCTGCCTTTCAACCTTTTGTCAATATGGTTTCTGCTTGTAAATTAAAAGAATTACCTAGTCACGGCTCTCCTTTCACTTGGAGTGGTAGATGCTTTCACTATTGGATTTAGAGTTGTTTAGATAGCTGTTTTGGCAACCCTCAATGGCTTCAAACCTTCCCTCATTCTAATCAAACCTTTTTGGAAAAGCGAGGATCTGATCATAGACCAATTTTGATCAAGCTTTTTCATCACACTTCCTCAACTAAAGGTCGGTTTACCTTTGATCAGCGTTTCATTCAAATTCCTGAAGTAGCCACTCAAATCAAACTAGCTTGGAACCCTTTAAATAGTCATCATCACCTATCTCTTTCTCAGAAAATTATCAAGACTCGCTCTATTCTCAGTAAATTTAAGAAAACTCAGGAGTTCAATTCCAAAGACAAATTGCTCAAACTTCAACAAGCTCTTGAACAAGCTCAATCTTCCAATCCAATTGATAAACAGTTGGTATGGTCCTTAAAAACTGACTTATCAAGAGCTTACCGAGATGAGGAACTGTTTTGGAAACAAAAAAGCAGGACCAAATGGTTACAGGAAGGTGATCGAAATACACGTTTATTTCATGATTCAGTCAAAACCCATAGATAAAAAAACTACTCGGAAAAACTTATAGACTCTAATGGGAACATTCAAAGGGGGGAAGCATCCAATGGAGACATTGCTACTCAATATTTTAGCCATCTTTTTCAATCTTCACATCCCTCTAATCTTGACCCCATCTTTCATGATTTCCCTGCTCGAGTTACTCCTACAATGAATGCAAATCTACTCAAACTAGTTTCCATTGAGGAAATAAGAGAAGCTATTTTCTCTATCAAATCCACTAGTGCTCCTGGCCCTGATGGCATGACAGGGTTATTTTTTTCAACACTTCTGGTCTATAGTTAAAGAAGACATCATTGTACCAGTTCAACAATTCTTTCGAACAAGAGTTTTTCCCGCTGATTGGAATTATACTTATCTCTGCTTGATAGCCAAGAAACCAAATGCCATGCGAATGGAAGATCTTTGACCTATCAGTTTATGCTCAGTTTCCTATAAAATCATTTCCAAAATTATGGTCCGAAGATTACAACCTTACTTGCCTATCATAGTTTCGGACTTCCAATCTGCATTTGTCTCTGATCGCTTAATTTCTGACAATATTCTGATAGCTCATGAGATTATGCATACTCTGAAATCTAATTCAGCTTTCTCAGACAAATACTTGGCCTTTAAACTGGACATGTCTAAAGCTTTTGATAGAGTTGAATGGTCCTTTTTGCAGAGACTTCTCTTAGCCCTAGGATTTGCTGACAAATGGGTTGACATGATCATGTTCTGTGTCTCTTCTGTACAATACTTTGTTCTCATTAATGGTCAACCTCATGGAATAATCACTCCTACTCGTGGTCTTCGGCAGGGTGACCCTCTTTCCCCATTCCTTTTTGTTTTGTGTACTGAAGCTTTAACACACCTCTTTCTTCGTGCTGAACAGAATCATCTCATCTCTGGATTAAGATTCACAGATTCTGGCCCGTCTATCTCTCACATTTTATTTGCTGATGATAGCCTATTTATTTGTCAAGCCACTCCTTCTCAAGTTCTCAATCTTAAAAATATTCTTGATACTTATTGCTCTCTTTCTGGACAACGCATCAACTTTGAGAAATCAGCCATTTCTTTTGGTTCCAAAGTCCATCCTGACACCATTCAATCCATTCAACTTGCTTTTGGTATTTCTGATATAGGTGGCACAGGCAAATATCTTGGTCTTCCTGAAGCCTCCTTCACTGGTTCTAAGGTTAAACTTTTCTCATATATCAAAAAAACTTTACAAAACAAAACATCAGGATGGTTCACTAAATTATTATCTCATGGAGGCAAAGAAACCCTTCTGAAATCCGTTGCTCTAGCCTTACCTGTTCATGCAATGAGTTGTTTTCAATTACCTAAAACAACCTGTTCGGGATTAATCAATGCTCTAGCTTCTTTTAGGTGGAATACCTTAGAAGACAAGCAAAAAATTCACTGGATCAGTTGGGAGAAGCTTAGTCTTACATTCAAGAATGGTGGATTAGGATTCAGAGATCTACAATTATTCAATCAAGCCCTTCTAGCTAAGCACTCTTGGAGGTTTCTTAATTCTCCAATTGCCTCTTCTCTAGATTTTTTCAAAGCCGTTATTTCCCCAATCTGATTTCCTTTCCATCCCTAAGGAGAATAATTGCTCTTATGGTTGGTCAAGCATCCTTTTTGGCAGGGAACTCCTTAAAAAAGGCTTGACAAAACATATTGGCAATAGGCGCTTGACAAAGGTATGGTTAGATGAATGGTTACCTGATCCCAATTATAAAACTCCGTGGAGACGGAATTCATTTTTTAATCTTAATCTCCGAGTTTCTGATTTGCTTTTACCATCTTCTGGCACATGGGATATGCAAGCTCTTAATTACCATTTCTTCCCTAATGACATCTCCTTGATTCTACAAATTTATCCAGTCCCTCATAAATCAGATTTTTGGTATTGAAAATTTACCACCAGTGGTTACTACTCTGTTAAATCTGGATTCACTTTTGGCTTTACAAGAGAAAATGGAAAAAGATCATCCCTATGCCTCCCACCAGCCTTCTTTATCCTCTTTCACAAGTTCCGTCTGGCACATTAAAGCTCCTCCTAAGATTAAACATTTTATTTGGAAAGCTCTCAATGAAGCTTTACCCTCTGCTCATGGTTTACAAAAACGTGGCTTAAGGATTGATAGTAGATGTCAGCAATGTGGTTGGGATAATGAGGATAATAACCATATCCTTTTTACTTGTCCTGCTGCTCGTTTGCTATGGGCTCTTTCAGATATTCCTAACCCGGAAGGAGGATTTGATATCACCTCTATTCACTCAAACATGTATTATCTTTTCACTCTTATGAATAGGCAGGATGATCTTAGCCCATTTACTCGAACCATCCCTTGGTGTTTGTGGATTATATGGAAAAATCGAAATTTACTTCTCTTTGAAGGAAAGCACCATCACCCCTTACAAACCATTGCTAAAATTAGAGAAGACACTGAAGATTGGTTCCTAGCCCAACAATCCATCTCTGAATGGCATTCAACTCAGCTCCAAACTCAACGTGCTAGCAAGCCACTATGGATTCCTCCCGCACCCTCCTGGATAAAGTGTTACATTGGTCTCTCTTGGTCTAAAAAACACAATTTCTGTGGGGGGAGTTGGCTAGTGTTCGATGCAACAGGTTTTGTCCTCCATGCTCGTCGCTCCTTCTCCCATATCCTCTCATTCAATCAGACCATTATCACTATTTTTGAATGGGCTGCTTCTTCCATGACCTCCCATGGCTTTGCAAAGGTCAACTTTATTACAAGTTTAACACACATTGCTGGTGCTTTAACTAAGCCTAGTCATTGGCCTTCTTCTATTCCAATAGCTTCCATTCTGGCACCTTTCTTCTCCTATTTCTCTGAATGGACTATACAATATGTTAAGGATACTCCTGCCAAAGCAGCACATTGTATTGCAACTAGTGTCACCCAAGACTTTTGACACCAATCCTATGTTGCCTCTAGAGCTCCACGCTGGCTAGCATCTCTCTTTCAAACTCCTTAATTTTTCCTTATTTGTTTTCTTTCTTTGTTCCATATTCCTCTCCCCTGTAACATTTTCTGTTCTCTGTTCTGTTTTGTATCAAACCTTATTCCATTAATATACTAGTGTTAAAAAAAAAAAAAAAAAAAACTTTGTGTTTTGTGTTTTTAAATTGGCAAAAATAACCAACCAATTTTGATGGGTGGGAAGGGTGTAAGGGGTAGTTTATCTTCGCCTCATACGGAATTTGAGGCTCTTCTTTGGGCTATGCAGGTGACTTCTGATAGTGGTCTTTCATGTCCTAATTTTTTAACAGATTGCTCGGACTTGTTGAAGATCATTCAAGACCCAACTCTTTGGCCGGCGTTCGATGTCCAGTGGGAGATTTTTGCGGAGCTACGAGAACGGTTCCCAACTTTCTCTCTAACCCATACGAATCGCGTCAATAATCGACAAGCGGATGGCTTGGCGCGTGGAGCAAGAGAGCGTCTTGTAAAATTTACCTTTGTAAACCGGCTTCCACCTCGGTGGATGCCATCTTCTTCGTTTTCATTTTAGTTTTAAATGTTTGGTTGGAAAAAAAAAATTGGCAAAAATAACAAAGAAGAAAAAAATAATTCATCAACTAACCATAGCTCAAACGTAATAGTTGATCGAGAGCGGGATTCCATCCGGGTGCACACTGGTGTTACCTGTTTTTTGTGGACTTACCATTTACCACTAGATCAAGGTCACTTGTGCAATGGATGATTTCAATCATCATTATTTATTTACTCCTTAATTATGGATAACTTAGTCACCATATTGTTATCATTTAATTTTTGTTTATGCTCTTATTATTTTCAAAATTTTCATACTAATCTTTAATTTACTTTTTTACGCTCAGTGGTCATAACTTTTTTTTATCTTTTTTTTTAAACGGCTACATAACGGCTAATGAAAAGTACTTTTAATCTATAAATACACCCAAATTTCATTCATTCTTTTTACTCAATATTTTCATACCCTCTCAAAATATGTTTCAATCAAATTGTTTGAGTTTTAATTTCTATAAAAAAAATCTCTAGTTTTTTTTTATTAGTTGTAATTATTTATGGCATCTTCGTTGGAAAATTTACTCCCGAAGAATTCACCATAATATTGCTTTACTTTTTTATGCAATTGTATATGTAATCGCCACAATTATTAATATAAAGAGATGGCACCTTTTAAGATAATAAATGAAGTAATGTTATCATTATTCCTAATAATGTTTTATGATTTTGTTTTATAAAACAATTTACAAACTTTTAGAAATTCCAATTCCGAGCCCTTGACATCATTGAAGCTAACTATTTATCTTGGACTACAAATGTTGAACTGCATTTGGATTCTCTAGGTTTATCGGAAACGGTAAAAGAGACAAACATTTTGATTGCCCAAGAAAAGGCGAAGTCGGTGACCTTCTTTATAGGAAGCACATGGACTCAAGTGTCATATATGACTATGCACACATCAGAGATCCCAAAGGGCTATAGAAATCCCTGAAAGATCGTTTTGATCATCGGAAGGACATAACTCTTCCACTTGCCAGGGACAAGTGGTAAAATCTGAGGTTTTAAGACTTTGATAAGGTGATGAACTACAATTCCGCCATGCTGGGAATTGTGGATAAAATGAGGTATGTGGTGAGACCATCACGAAGTCAGTCTCAAATGCTCGAGAAAACTTACACCACGTTTCACAAGAGTCACATCACCCTACACCAACAGTATAAGTTGCGCGGGTACATCAAATTCTCAGATTTGATTGTAGCGCTCCTCTTGGCGGAGAAGAATAACGAGCTCCTCTAAAAAAATCACATATCTAGGCCTACCGGTTCCAAAGCATTCCCGAAAGAGAATACATTAGATGTTGAAAATTCGGAAAGAGACAACAAAGTCTATCGTGGTTGTGGTCGTGGAAACTATCGCGAACGTGGAAGAAATTATAATCCACAAGGCAGGAAATCAAACCAATGGGTTCAGCTTGAACAACCTCGTAAGGAGAAGGAAGTACAGGGACAAAAATGTAATGGTGCTTGTTTTAGATGCGGAAAAAGGGACATTGGTCCCGGGCATGTCGAACCCATGTACATCTTTTTGCTTTAGACAAAGAGTCTTCCAAAGACAAAGGGAAAGAAGTGAACTTTATAAAGTACATTGAGGATACAACACACTTCGATGCTTTTGACTTTGCAAATGCTTTCGACGAAACTGGCCTTTCGAGGAACTAAAAGTTTATCACATTCTCCATGAATTTCCTGTGACTATGCCCCATAAATAAATGTTTGTGTGAAACCTTACGAAAAAATAAATGTTGTGTGGTCTTTTTAATTTTGTTTGTACTTTTTAAACTAATAGGAGGAGCAGAGAATTGTGGTGAATGGGAGGAGAAGATGAAGAGAGAGTATGAAGAAGCATACAAAATTTGAATGTGCAATTCATAAATTATCAACTAAAGTTGGATTCTGGAGAGAGAGTAATAGATTTTAATTGTGATCAGTTCGTTCCATTCCATACAGCTCAACCATTCCGAGAAAAAAAAAAAGAAAAGAAAAACCTCGGAGAAGTGGTTGTAATAGATTTTATGGGTAAGAAGATGTACACGAATCGGAGGTTAGGTATAGAAGAATATTCGTTGATCGCTCTCCCCTGTATCGTAAGTAAAAAGACTAAAAGGCCCTCCGTTTCCCTCAACATATACAGTGACCGGATCTGAATCGGATCTTCAAAAACCGTTTCATAAATCCGAATGGCCCGCCGTACATCTCTCCTCCTAGTCCTTTTCGTCACGTTTCTCTCGGCATCGGCGGCGGCGATCGGAGAACTCGCTGGAGACGTCGTTGAATTAAGTCGCCCACAGAGAGAGTTCGATTATTTCGCTCTCTCTCTCCAATGGCCTGGAACCTACTGCCGTGGAACTCGCCATTGCTGCTCCAAAAACGCTTGCTGCAGAGGGTGAGATTATTTCTATGAGACATGATTCTGTTTACTTTATTGGCTTTTGGCTTACTTTCTCTCTTTTTCCAGCTCCGGCTCTCCTACTCAGTTCACCATCCATGGACTATGGCCTGACTATAATGACGGTTCTTGGCCTTCTTGCTGTTATCGATCTGATTTTAACGAGAAGGAGGTAAACATACTCTCATTCTATTGAAAACTACTGTACATATAATCATGTCTTTGGATCTTAAGTGAAGAGGAAAATTTGCAGATCTCATCGCTCATGGATGACCTAGAGAAGTACTGGCCTACTCTCAGTTGTAGTACTCCTTCGTCATGCTTTGGTGGAAAAGGCTCATTTTGGGGACATGAGGTTGTTATTATTTATCACATTGTGTTTCATTCTTCAGTTTACTAAAACTAACTGGGTTTCATTTGTTTGCTTTCATGCATCTATGCTCGCAGTGGGGTAATAATATTCAATCTCTCCTCCTTTGCTTAATCTCAGGACCCTTTGCTTTACACTCTCCCTTTTCTTCTCTCTAATGCTTGTGCTGGTGATCTTTATTTACAGAGAAACATGGGACTTGTTCTTCTCCTGTTTTCCATGATGAGATTAGTTACTTTGTTACCACGCTTAATATCTACTTCAAGCATAATGTAACTGTAAGTCCTTGCCTGATGCTTGCTTGATTGCCTTACACATGATTGTCATGGTATAATTATTTCTTTACATGCTTGTGCATTGGAGACTTGATTGAGAGATAGCTTATCTATACAAGGACTTGAGTTAGAATAGAATTTTTTTGCAACCAAGGTCTGAATAGGTTTTCACTCTGAAAGAATTGAGTCTTTGGCTTGTATCTTTTGCATAAGCTTTATATCCTTACTCTCTACTTACTGATTTGGGCTGTATCTGACTATATGTTTCATTTAGTTTGTGAGAGAGTTTAATAATTGGAATTATCTGGAACTGGAGGAATCAACTAAATATTTTCATTATTTCATTTTTGTTGTTATATGTTAAAGCTAATTGTAATTGGTCTAGAAAGTTTTGCCTTATTTTATCTCCATTCATCTTTTAGCCAGTGATTTCTTCATTTTTTATGGACAGAGTAGTTTATTCACCTTGTAAATGATCGTAAATGTCAAATTTTTATCAGTTTGTCAATTTGTCAAGTCTTTCTTTTTGGTAAATTTCTCTGTCCTGGAGAAATTCTTAATGCCAATTTTTAATCTCTGCGTCTGGATTAGGATGTCCTGTATAAAGCTGGCTATGTTGCTTCCAACAGTGAAAAGTATCCTCTAGGAGGTATCATAACAGCCATTCAGAATGCATTTCATATCACCCCTGAAGTGGTATGCAAAAAAGATGCAATTGATGAAATACGTATATGCTTCTACAAGAATTTTGAGGTCTGTATTCGACATCTCTTTCATTTTAGATTGTTGATTTCCTTTTTTAAGTGCCAATATGTAGTTTTTATATCATCTGGTATATGTGCATACCCAAATTGCCCTCTCAAGCTCAGAAAAACTCAAGTAAAATTTTCTGAGCACATATATAGAAACCGCTTGGTTTTCAGTAGAAAGCCATAATATTTTCAGTAGAAACTGCTTGGCTTGGCAATATTTGCAGATCGTTGACATTATATTGCTTCTGCTGATTCAAAGTTTAATCATATTATAAGCTTCTGAGAATGGCACCATTTTATAACATCTCTTTTGTTTTCTTTTTTTTTTTTATCATTACAGCCCAGGGACTGTGTTAACCCAAAAGATGTGGCATCAAAGAAAAAGTCATGTCCCAAGTACGTAAGCTTGCCGGTATACACGCCATTGGGTAAGTTAAAACCATAGAACATCAACTCTTCTTTCCCATTTTTATTCTTATTTTGTCCAAAGCAAAATATGAAGTAACGTGTATTCACTATAGTTGAACAAGAGTAGTAGTTAAGTAATGGTTATTTGATATGTTAAGAATTTGATGATATTTTTGTATATGTGTTGCAGATGCTGAGGCTACAGTTCTAAAGATGCCAACAGATGTCCTATGAAAGGATATGGTGATTTTGCCTCTTCCTAGAGGCAATGAATATTCACATATGTAACAAAAAATATTGATGTTGATGTTGTAATTCTATGGCCAAACCTATACAACAAAAAATAAAGATTGGCTTATTCTCATTTTATGGGACATGAAATGAATATTGATTGCTACGTCAGATATGTTCTTGTATTCAATTTTCTTTTGGTCGGGGTTAATTCCCTACATTTTGTGATGTCTAAAAAAAGAAATCCTCTCCATCCTTCTGTCAGGCTCGACCCTACCCCTCAAGATAGCAAGAATATAGAAGATAAGACAATTTTGCCTATCAGAGCAATAAACTTTGAAGGCTGAAGAGCTCTAGTGAATACATATGCTAGTTGATTGTTGGTCTTTACATGAAGAGCCTCAATTTAACCACGCAAAATTCTATCATGAACCATATGACAATCAATGTTAATATGTTTTGGTCTTTCATGAAAAACTGGAGTGTTGGCAATATGGACTGATGCAGTAGAATCACAGTAGAATGCCACATGTTGGAACTGAGGAGTTTCAAATTCTCTGAGCAAATTAACCTACCATTCAATCTCACGAGCTGCCAATTCCATGGCTCTGTACTCAGACTCTGTAGATGATCGAGAAACAGTATGTTGTTTCTTTGATTTCCAATATATATAAGAATCACCAAAACACATACAATAACCTGAGATAGTTCTTCGAGTATTAACACATGATGCCCAATAAGCATTTGCAAAGCCTTTCAGGATAAGATTTGAATCTGCAGAATAAAATAGACCTTTGCCAACAATTCCTTTCAGGTAATGAAGCTCTTCGTAAGTTGCATGAAGATGAGAGTTCTTATGAGAAGAACTAAACTGGCAATACTTGTTAATTGCAAATGTGATGTTAGGACGGGTATATGCTACTATTACGGGTGCGTGTACACTCAATTAATCTCAAAGCTTAACTCGCAACACATTTGTTGTTGTAGTATAGCAAAGATATCGAACCACAAGGAATTAATAAATTAAAACACTAAGACTTTAAAAGTCCAATTAACAAGCAACCAAATGATTTTGATGGTTTTGAGAAACTAAAACTATTAATTGAAATATAAAGGCAAAAATGAAACAAGACAATGAAACTAAAAAATGAAAAGAAAATGCAAATGATCAAGGAGATTAAAAGTGTTAGATGTGGATTTTATAATTTGGGAGATCATGGAACTTAATCTAATGGAAATTTAGGCCTAACAAGCCACTATCCTAGAACTCAAGACAATAATCTAGCACTATCCACTTTCATGTCATTTTTCATCGATCTTAATCACTTAATTTCACTAAAATTTCACATGTGAAACAACTAACCAAGAAGCATTATTGATTAAGCTAATTAAGTTCACTAGTCATATTAGCATCATATGTCTATGGCTAAGGAAGAAAAGGTAAGTAAAATCTAATTCACGCATTTCATTGAACACCTTTCGGGCTTTATAAAAGTACAACAATCTATCTTTGGGTACGCAAGACAAATCTTGCATTAAGTCTAAGATAAACTTATGGAATCATAACCAAAGCCTAATCAACCAATGATTACATGTCCTAATCCCCTTAATCACTACATCCACTTCCTAACTAGATGACTACTCACTCATGGTTATGGAGAAAAAAAAGACGGATGAAATCTAAAGTACACATTAAAGTAAATAAAGATTAAGAAGGTGATAATCAAAACCAAATCTTTCATAAACCAAAGAAATCTCCAAATACAAATCTTAAAACCTAGAACTTACAATGTTTTCTCTCTAAAAACATTATAGGGAAATAAATTTAGGTATAAGGTATTTATAGGACAAGATGGGGTGTGCAAAATGGTTTAACATAACCAAGAAACTCAGTCAAAATTGAGGAAATAGACTCGATTTAGCTAAACCGGGGTTTTAGGCTTCAAGCTTCGGAATGGCTTGCACCGATCCTCTGTCGGTATAGGTGACCGGTATGAGCTCCTGGATGGATATACCGGCCACTCATGGCCGATGTGAGTGGTCGGGGTGAGTTTTCTCCACTTGCTTCTTCTGCGAATTGCGCGGATACACCTTCACTATTTTGGTTGTAACTCTTTAACCAGAGCTCCAAATGAGTCTAAGTCATCTCCATTGGAAATGTTGTGAATTAAGGACAATTAACAAGATGAAACACGTAAGAGCAATTGAGGTGAAA